>VCHN02000014.1:141881232-141960916 GCA_007115665.2 Sequoiadendron giganteum | reverse complement strand
GTTTAATAAGTTTAAATAATTTGTGACAACTGATTCACCCACCCCCTCAGTTGTCTATCCTTGTTTTTCCAACAATGATCCTCTACATAGCACATGCCACACTAAGGGGGGATACTATTCTTCTTTGATTCTTCAACAAGGACCCCTAGTGAAATTTCTCTTGTGAAAATTAATTTGTAGCAAAAGAATCTAAAAACTCCGTTTCAAAAAGGGAGTGCTTTTTTTTATGAAGAAGTTGGAAAAATTTCCCTTTAAAAGGAGTATTATTTTCAGTGGATTCCTTGATGAAAAAAATATTTGCAAAAAATGTTGTGCTTTTCAATTGGAGTGTCCCTTTAAATGGGCCTCCTTGCTATCTTGAAGGGCTCCCGAGGGACCCCTTTGAAAAAATCTTCAATTTATTGCTTTTTGATATGTCTATCTATTTGAAGTTTTTGCCAAACATTTTTTTTCTACAACTTAAGATGTTGCTTTGTAGAAATGAGCACCTTTAAAGCCACTTTTTCAATCAAGCTCTCATAGCAAGACCAATCACCTCACCAAGCTTGTCTTGAAAGAATGAGCACTTGTAAGGGCCCTTTGCATTAAAATCTTGAGGAATGAGCACCTATGGATTCCTTCCAAGTCAAACCCCTTAGGACCAAGAACCTATGGTGCCTCCTTTGTAGGACTGAGAACCTATAAAGTTCCTTCCTTCTATGGGATCGAGAACTCGTACGACCAATTTTGTAGGACTGAGAACTTGTAGATATTTTTTTATTTTGTAGGACCAAGTACATAAGGATCCATCTCTCTCTCTCTCTCATGTCAAGGTTGCCCCATTGGACCGAGAACCTATAGAGCTACCTCTTGCATGTGTTGGAAATTGTGCCTCAATTTATCAGTTTGTGTTTTACACTTGCAACATTGTGTCTACCTTCCTTAGATCGGGCTAACTTTCCATTGTCAGAGAGAACTTATTCTCTATCCCCTTGATGGATCAAAGAAATTCCATTTGGTGTGGTATATTTTTTTGACAGGAGTTGATCACTTCAGTAGGAGTCTTCTTAGCGTCTCCTCAATACTCCAATGAGAGTGTATCGGGATGAAATTGTGATGTCATCTGGACATTGAATATTGTCCCCTCGACATGACGATGGGAGGTTGGGGGACTCTTGTCTGTGGGACTTTGTAACTTCACCAAGACTTTGAATTCATTCCTTTCGACGAGTCGATAAGCCTCATTGGAGTGAGATTTTAATATCAATGGGAGTCAATATGAGGTCCCCACGATATGTCGACGCGTATGACCCACGAGCCTATGAGTGATGACTTGGTGGGACCTGACATCAAAGTGACTTTGTGAATTCAAAGAGAGCATGAACAAAGTCTCTTTGATGGTTCGATATGGCAAACAGTTAACCTGTTTATTATAATTTCTTGGGGAATTTGAATCAAATAGTTCCTTGGTGGTTTGGAATGTAGAACGAATGTTGTATCAACATTATACATTTTGTAACATTTAGTTGTGTTGTTTGAATTAAACTAAAGCAAGGTTGATCAAGGAAATGTAATTCTATTGAAGTAGGAAATGTGAATTTACATCTAGAATCACGAGTCTGTAACTCTATATGTAAACATAATTTACTATAATACCAAGGAAAACTTTAGTGGTGAATCTTCACCAATTGGCAATTCTAGAAATCGACCAAGTCGAAATTGGAAAATTAATTCCATCCAACAGGGTGTCCAAATCGCTCAAATTTTACAAACTATCAGTCCAATGCATGTCCATTCACCAACAATATTTTTATGAGGCATATTTACGCAAAAAAATCACCATAAAAAACTGTGTTTCAAATGTACCGATTAATATTTTCGCCTAGAATCTCAGAAGCATGTAATAAAACACCTACATATTCGCCAATACCATTAAAACAAAATTGTATTAGGACCCATTTCACCAATTACAATTTACAAATAGGTGCTTGTGAAGACCTATTTCACCAATTAAAATTTATAAATAGTTTCTTATTTGGACCTATTTTTCCAATAACATTAAAATATAATTACATTTGTGGACACATTTTGTTAGAGTAATTAGGTATTTACTTTATTAATTAAACAATATTTGTTTAATTACGTAAAGTTCCTTTTTACCTCTTTTCACTTAAGCTAACATTAGGTGCATAATAATTAATTACTTTACTAATTATTATTGTGCAAGCCTAGGGTTTTTCTTTTTAGGGTTTTCATCTATATGTAGTTGAAAACTATCTTTTGTATCATTAATTCATTTTACATTTTGTGTGAATTCATGGCTCCATATTCTTGAGCATTTCCTTTGTTGCTTCTCTTTGTTTCTCCTTGTAACAAGTTATTTGCTTGCAAAGATCTTTTGGGCTTCTGTGGTGTTGTATCTTCTCAACTCCAACACATTTCACCTTGAAAATTACAATGTATCATTGTATAAGCACGTAGGATTCGCCAAATTTTTAATATACCATTTAAAATTCCCACGGAATTCACTAAATAATGATTGATATAAATACAATTGAAACTATCATTTATTCTTACACATTTTGTTTAGTTCTGAGGTTCTTGATTCAGAAATCAGCGAAATCCGAAAACGTAGACTTAAAGGTAAGTGATCATTTCTTCGTAGTGTTATTAGTTATAATAATATTTCTTTATCTATTTTCTATTCTTGCTTCAATATTAAAGATTATATTGAGTAGGGAATGGTATCTATATTCTATATCCTTCTTAAACAAGAAGACATTTTTTCCCAACTTTTATTCAAAGTGAGAGATCAATATGTCGAGTAGCAAGGGTAAGACTCCTTAGGGTAGTGAAGGAATTGGGAGGCCATCAAAACACCCAAAACATAGAGGTACCATAAAATATTACTTTGGAATTGGAAATTCTTTTGATCCATTAGATCAAGATGGAGCTACATCATCAACTCTTCTACCAAATATTAATGAAGAAGGCATTCACAATACCTCACCACCACCAGAAGGTCAAGGTGAGATTGTCGTTGAGTTAAATCAAAACGTATCAAATAAGGATGGAAATAATATAGAAGATGTTCCAAGGGATACCCTGGTTAGCCAGAATGAGATAATTGACTTGAATTAGGATGATGTTGGTAGCAAGAAAAGAAAAGAAAAATAAAAAATGGGGCGTGAGTGGGAAATGACAAGGAATTTTCAACTTGGTTGGTTTTCAAAGTACCCATTCATTGTACCAATGGGGATAGAAAATAATATTGAAAAGCAACAAAATGCAAGTGTATGATTTGTAGTTGGAAATATGGAAGAGACAAGAAGTTTCAGCTAAAGCTTGACACTATAGAAAAGAATATCAGTAAAATTTATGAAAAACAAATCATATATGGAAACGAACAATCAGTTGTATGATGAAAATTAAAGGAAGAATGTCTTCATGTTAAGTATGTCACATAATATGAAGAGCATAAGCAAAGAATTTTGAAGCTTGTTGCATGTCAAGGTACACTTGAGGATCAATTTGGAAAAATAATGAAAGGAGAAAATCTATCAAAAACTGTTCAGATGAGTGTTTTTTTTCATATTTTGTCCAGAGGGTGTCCTATGACCAACTACCTAGAATATTCTAGTTTATTATCCTTTTTGGGTGTTCCTCACTTTCCCTTCTCACATTGGTCAATAAATTTTGGATGGGAATGGGAAAACTATCTTACTGCAGTGGAAAAGGAAGATTTAAAGGAGAAAGTAAAAGAGACAAACTTCATTGCATTATCTTTAGATAAAGTTACTGTGGTAGAAAATACTTCTTAGGTTTGTATGATTTTGTATACTATAGAACAACATGTTCTCCAAGCTCATCTTCTCTGTGTTCATAAAATGAAGGACAAGTCAGCATCACAAAATATATTTGAACTAGTCAAGAAATATTTGAATGAAATTGCAGGTATGGATGAGTTGAGAATTGCCAAAAAGTTTGTGTGTGTAGGAGCTGATGGAGCTATAGTGATGCAAGTTCAAAGGATTGGTGTTTTCACAAAGCTAAAAAACTACTTGTGCACCATACATTCTTGGCATTCACTGCATGGCCCATAGAATGAATTTAGCATTCAAAATTGTGAGCAAGTTTCCTACAGTATCAAAAGTTGAAAATATAGTCTATGAGATCTATGCATACTTTTTCCGAAGTCCCAAACGTTTCAAAAAATTTCAAAATTTTATTGAGGGAATAACACCAGGAAACGAGCTTCTCAAGGATATTGATACCATATGGATCTCCCTGCATGGACCAGTGCAACGAGTTCTTTCAGAATACCAATCCTTGATTGGAGTGATGTACGAGAATCACAACATAGTAGACAAAGCTCCTAACCTCTTACATAGGTTAAGTGATATAGAGACACTCTTGACTTTAGCTAGTCTTCTCCCCATGCTATATGTGATGGAAAATCTTGTGAAAATATCCCAAGATAGAACTATGTATATTTATGAATATTCTAATCTATGTAAACATACATGCTTGGCCCTCGATCATCTATATCTAGATGTAACACAAGATGGCCCAAATTATTTCGTGTGGTTGAAAATTACTTATTTGAATAATCCTAATAATTATTTATAGTTTAATGCAAGTGGGAGCTTATGTATCTGTGTACGTGGATATGATATACCAATGTACCATTGTAAGACATCCAAGTGCTCTAGCAGAGAAGTATTTTTTAACGAGGAATATTTTAATGGTATTGTTAAATATATGTGATAGTTTGAAGAAAATTGAAAAATATCTTTCCTCAAAGATTCGTGAAAGATTCCCTCAACATGAAATACTTGAAGCCATGGGTATTTTGTATCCTCAATTTTGGGTAAATGAAGATAACCCAAAATATTTTCATTATAAAGTAAAAATATTGATTGAACAATTTTTGAAAAAGTGTAACATACAATGAGCAGACAATAGAAGGAATTTTAAATAAAGATAAGCTTAGAGAACAATGTGAGAATTTTTTAATAGCTATGAGGGACCAATATGATTCCATGGCCATGAAGAAGGCCTTTAAACTAGGATCAATACAAAAGGTTTGGAAAAACTTAGGTTAGAGAGAAATATTGCATGGTATGATATCATAATATTTCAAACTTGTTGATTTATGTCAAACAATGATATTGGGGTTGATGGAGGATAAGAGAGTTTTTAGTACATTGGTGTTTTTGAAATCAAAGTTAAGAAACAAACTAGATAAGAATTTGGAAAATTGCTTGAGGATGAAAGGAACTGTGTATAATGTCAAAAAAATTCCTTTTGAAAGGGCACTCGCAATTTGGAAGTCTACATGAAAAAGAAGAGGGATCAGGTTGTGCAACACTCCAATTCCAAATGTTGGTACTGGTGACAATGGTAGTGGAAGTGGGACAAATGATAGTGACACAATGAATGTTGAATTTGAGATGTAGGCTGAAGAAAATGAAGAGCAGACTCAGAATCAAGATGAATCTTTAACTTTATCTCAAGTTGAACATCAGTTTGAGGACCTCGACTCCATTTTGGAAATGGATTTGGAAGTGAATTAGCAGATTTTAGGTATTTATAGTGCACTTCATGAATTAGTTTCCATTGTTCGAAACTGTAGTTGATGATATTCTACATTATATTCCATGAAATTGTGAATCATTACACTTCATGATATTTAATTTTATATTGCACTTCATGAATCATATTCCAAACTATAGTTGATGATATTTTATATTGTATTCCATGAAATTTTGATATTTTATATTTTATATTGTATTCCATGGTATTGAATTTGATATGTGATTCTACATCATTTTTAAAGAAAAAAACTTATCACACTACTTATAAATTCCTATTGCATTTCCATTCACACAATATTTAATAAATAAGATAATCCTTGATCATATTATTCATAATTAATGAAACAAGTACATAGGAGAGAAATGGTTTTGAATTTGAACCATTTTGTATTCAATTGCTATTATTATTATCAAAATTACATATGTAGATTGTTTTGACTCAAAACCTAAGACAAAACTCTAAAATATTCTAAGTATTCCCTTTATAAAATTCTATGTGATCAATACAAAAGAACAAACGAGTACTTCTGGCCTTGAATTCCTTCTTATAGAAACGAAGGAGAAAAACAAGCTTTGGGACAGAAGGAGAAATATCCATGTACACCAAACATAAAAGAGAGAAAATTATAAAGTTTAAAAAAAGTAGAAGAGACAAAAGATCTTCCACATCCGCATCCTTGTCACCAAATTTAAACTAGGGAGAAAACAATATTTTATCTATACTTTAGAAAAATCCTAATCTATACTATTTCCAAGCTATGCATTGTATTTCTCCCATCCGTTACTCACCATATTTGCAGACTTAAGACCCAAAATTGTATTTCCAAATCAAAATTGTATTAGTCAAAAAAGGTTTGACAACACACAGACCTACCACACCACTGCACAGGACTAGGCATTGTTGCATCCAACCTCATTGGTTTGCTTGGATTTGGTTTCATTCTAGATAATCAGACAATCAACACCATAGGAACTATGAGGAGGATGGTTTTCTCACTCCTCCCAACTCCTGGTATCATTTGCATCCCATTCTTCTCCAATTCCTAGCTCTTATTCCTCCTTGTCTAAGGGCCACCTCTCCCTATCAACAACCTTTGCCACCACAAACGCCTTCACCCATCCCTTCGGCTGGTCTTTGAGAAGAATACTTGTTACATGTAGGAGGAAGTCAATGCATCTGTCTATCTCACCTCGGATATTTTTGAATGTTGTGTGGTCTAGCAAGCATACCAAAGGGAATTTTGGTACCAACCATTAATTCCCATAGGCCATGTAGGAGTGTAGCGGTAGAGGGGTCATGCAATTACCATCAATTTTTTTCAATGTCACATCAATATTTCCCAAAAGTGAATGATGAAATATCATTTGGCATAACTTCTTCCCCCGAGATTTCAAAACACCCATGTACACAAGCATCACCAAAAACATGGCGGTGATTTCTAGATTTGACCTAAGCATGTGAGTTGCCTGCAGAAATTTTGGACCCAGGATCCCCTTCACTGCCTGGAGCACTAGTGGGTGGTTGGACACCATTATCACATTCAACCGCTTCTCAGTGAATTTTCCATGGAATGCGTTTTGCTACTTCATGGAATTCATAAAGAGTGGAATCTACATCATCCCTTAAGAGAGTGTCAAGACTCAAGAGCACAAAAATAATTGGGAAGAACAATCTCTGCCCCCCCTATTTAAAGCAAAAACTTGTGTAGCCATATGGAGACTGTACCAAGAATTATAGGCCTTCATGTTCCACAAATTTAATTCTCATATATTTTTGAGATCCTATCTCCATCTTCCCCATTTGAGTGAGCCTAGAATTTAATTTGAAATGCAACAACCATCATTTCACCAATCTCCACCTTAAGTGCATTCTCAATTTTGAATCTTGATGCCCATCACCTTTGTGTCATCAATCACCTAGGTAGTCTCCATCGCTACTTTTTCTAGCCTATCTACCACCTCATTCCCGTCTATGGGTATTCTCCATCGCTTGTTTCCAAAGTGTTACAAAGATACACTTTCACTTCAACAAAGAGAGAAACCCAATGATACAAAGATATAGCCTTAAGGCTTAGTCCATCGCTTATCACCATAGTTGATTTGGAAATGAGAATGCTTTCAGTGACTACAATGAAGATAAATCCTTGATCATATTATTCATAATTCATGAAACAAGTACAATAGGAGAGAAATGACTTTGAATTTAAAAAATTTTGTATTCAATTGGGTAGTATTGCTATCAAAATTACATATGAATATTTGATAGACTCAAAATCTAAGACAAGACTCTAAAATGCTCTCTATATTGATTTACAAAATTCTCTATGATCAATACAAAACAACAAACTTGTACTTCTGGCCTTGAATTCCTTCTTATAGAAATGAAGGATAAAAACAAGCTTCAGGCCAAAAAGTGCACGTCTCTTTTCTATTAGACCGATAACAAATACATTCATTTTTCAGTTATATTTGCATTTCCAAATGGAGGGAAATGTTACATGAGACAAAAACCATTTTCATTTGTCGATGGAGATCATATTCCACCTTCTAAAAGGAATCTTCAAGTTGATGTAGCAATATCCATGAGCTCCAAAATTGTATCCACATACACCAAGCATAAAAGAGAGAAAAGCATAAAGTGTAGAACAGTAGAAGAGACAAAAGACTATCCACGTCTACTTTCTTTTCACCAAATTAAAATTCGAGAGAAAAAAATATTTTATTCATACTTTAGCAAAAGACTAATCTTTATTGGTTCCAGGCTATGCATTTTATTTCTCCCATCAGTTACTCGCCATATCTATAGACTTAAGACCCAAAATTGTATTTCTCAATCCACAATGCCACATCACCACATTTATCATCAACTTTCCTTACTGAGAGGATACAAAATTTTGCAATACTTCAACACAGGCTTAATCTATAAATTTTTCAAGCCATGTGTTGTAATCCTCCTCAGTTGGTCATTTTATCAATTAGCACCCTAGCCTCTTTGAAAAATGTGTCTATCATTATCTCTATTTTTGTCATATTATCTATGTTAGGATTCAACATAGAATAATCAACAACACTCAACATCATCTTAGAATGAGGAAATAGTTATCCCAACTCTTGATCCCATTTAGAAAACTCCTTTAATTGACCCTTATCATTCACAACTTGGGCATAGTAAACCCTTCCATTTCTTTGAACATTCTCAATTTATTCTGGAGTTGCATTCCCATCTTTCCATGAAAAGTTGTGATTTCATTTACTAAATCAATGGCCTTCAATAAATCAGGAATGTTAGTGGGAGCTTTAGGGTCTTCCTGCATCTGAGGCATCATTTCTTTCAATGTTCCCACCCTAGCACTTAACTTATTCCACTCAGTTTGGAATGCTTTCTAAACCTGCAAGTATTTCAAATTTACCTGATGAATATTTTCGTAGGCATCACACACATTATCAACTTTATTTAGAAATTTTGTTACTCTATGTTTAACACATGGCCAAAAATATCATTAGCCACTTTGATTGTCTCCATTTTTTATTTCTTTGTGTTTTCTTTCTCTGCTTGCACTTCCTCATTCAAGCTCTGAATTTTCAGTGATAGGGTTTCTCTATCTTGTGTTGACAAATCTTAAGAAGAACTTGTTGGAGAGGGAAAACCCCTAGATGCAATGGAAGCAATGGCAAGTACCTTGTTGTGATCATCCATCAGTTTATTGTACTTATCCAACAATTTTTTATAATTATCTTTTGTGATATGGGTTGTGTCTACACTCAACATGGAAACATGCATTGTCAATTGTGCAGCTACAATAGTTGTCATTTCAGTAGCCCTTTTAACAACCATAACTCTAATCTCTTTTTCCACAGACTTTATCACATCAGGCTTCCTAGTATTCGGTGGCATAGACCAAATAGCAAGTGCATGTAACTTAGAACTAAATCTTGAGCCAAACTTTGTTATCAAAAATCTCCTCAGAGATGGAGGCATCTGGATCTTTCTTGATTGCATCTAATGCAATGGATGATGATAGTTCCCATCTAGGAAATAGTATAATCCCACTTCCTTTGACTAGGGCTCTTGCACCATGTGGTGACATAGCAAAAATTTCTTGCATTATTTTGCCTTCTTCCCCCTTCTCAGCTTCATCTTGCAAATAACGGCCAACCTTTCATTTTGCCTCTTCTATTCTCTTTTTTATATTAGAGGCTTTCAAATAGATAACAAAATCTCTAAATTATTTTATTTGAACAAAAGCATCATCACACATGAAATCATCAAAAGCCTTTATCCTGACATCATCATCTTCAACTTCATTATACTCCCATTTTACAATTCTACTGGGAGGAACATCAATATTCAAAACATCTTCTTTAACAGGAGATGGGAATATCTGATCCACTTCATCCTCCACTGGGATGTATTCTACTTTTACCTCAGGTGCACATCCTTCACCTCCTTACTTTGTTTCACAATAATTCACCAATGGGGTGACTACAGGTTATTTTCTTGTCTCCTTAGCTTTTACTTCAATGCATTGAGTAGAAGATTGAGCCAGCTAGCTCCTTATTTTTTCTTCATTATTGTGTTTGGCCACCATGACCCTTATTTCAACTTCCTTGACCTTTTCAAAGAAAATTTTGTCTTCAAAATCTCCAAGCATGAATTTTTCTTGCACAAATTTCTCCTATACCTTAGAGTAAGGACTAACATAGAAAGGATTTTCTTTTAACATCTCCTCAATTGCATAAATTTTCTTCCATGTACTTTTTCTTTTTACAACTTCCTCATTAGAAGACGGGTTTATGATCACATCCTTCTTATAGAGGAATTGATTATGTATCCCTGATAATCCTCTAGCTCTTCTCTTAGCAATAATAACCCCTTCAGGGTCACCAAATCTTTTAATATCTTCTTTCATTCTAAGATTGTTTAATAAAGAGTCAAACCTCTAATGGCCTTCCTTTGAAGTGCAAGTGAAATAGGAAAAACCATAGTAAGGGTTTACCATGGATTCCTTCCCTGATTCTCTATTTCTAAAATGTACCTTATCCATGACATCAAGCTGCCACATTATCTCCATGAAGGCTTGTCAGTCTGACATATATATTGGAAGCTTGTGGGGTGGCACCGAGGATCCATAAATTCTAATTGCAGTATAGTCAGATTGGAGGTACCAATCCCCCCAATTTTATTTATGTTCAGTGCCCTCCTCATACTCCAGAGGCCTCAACATTTCTTTCACACGTTTTGAGATTTTGTAAAAAAGCTTTAGGCCTAACTGCTCCAGTAGAAAAAACTTGAAAACATTGCAAAACATAGCATAATCAAATTGAGAATAGTACACATCCCACAAATGGGTCCACATTTTCACCATCAACTCTTTATCCATGTTATCCCTTTCTCTCAATTTCATGAATTTTCTAAACACCATTCTTCCTTTCCACAATAGTATATGCATCAACAAAGAATAGTGTTTTCATTACAATTAAGGGCTTGCATCTTTAAACTTAATTAAATCCTCATGCAAGTTCTCAGCAATAAATGAAGCATAATCCCAAACCTTGTTTTGATACTTATTATGAATATCAATTGCTAAAACCATTAAAGCAACATCCATTTTTATGTCAAAATTCTTGTGTAGGACATGACACAATGCATAGTCTATAATTTTGAAATAGTCCTCAAAATCATCACAATCAAATGGTTCTAACTCCAGAGAACTAAAAGGTACACCATTCTTCTTTAGATCACGTCTCTTGTGCCTTGGCAAAACATTCTTTCTATATGCAAACCTTTTTTTCTCATATTCATTATATAGTTTACATAAATTAAAGGATTCAAAAGTAGATGGATTTAAGTTAAAAACTTCCATTATTTGACTCCCTAAAATTTCCAACATAGGAAGAAAATTTGGAAACCTTTTGATTGTCCTATCAGTTGGATCATAGCACCTAGACAATTCAAGCATCAGGTACACCTCCACAAACACATTGGGGCACACCAATTTTCCAATGTCACAAGTCCATAAGTGACAAGTGGGATGACTAGAAAATTGCCTCTTGAAAGTATATATAAATAGATCCCAACCCCTCCACGGTAGCACCACATCACCAATCCCAATAGCCAAATCCTAAAAATGAGTTGCCAATGTTCCCTCACCATTCTTTCTCTTTCCAACTGGTTTAACCTCTATAGGTGGGTCCTTAGGGGCCTCTTCCATGAAACAAGGGTAATATTTATTAATAGCTCTCGACTTTGCAAGTTTTTCAGGTCATGTGTCAAGCTTAGGCTTATCATCTTGAGGCTTAGGCCTTTTAACAACTCTCTTCTTTGTAGGTTTTTTAGGTTGTGTGTTAGGCTTAGGCTTATCATCTTGAGGCTTAGCCCTTTTAACCCTTTTCTGGGTAGGTTTTCTTTATGGTTTGGCTGAGGATTCACCAAGATCACTCATTGTTACATCTCAATAAAACTAGGGTTCCAAGATATCTATGAATCAAAATTATATTCTTTGAATTCACAATGTTCAGACTCAATTTCAAACAAACTTCACTCCTTTACCCCTAAACCCTACATATAACGATTGTAATTCCCTTACTAACCAAAGAGCAATAACCCTAAATAAAAAACCCTAGCAGCTAGTTATCTACTCACTTTCTCAATTACCCAGTGCTACAAATTACTCACAGAGGTGCAAAATTCAACTTACCTAGGAAAATTAGAAGCTTGTTCTTCAAATTTTTCTTTCAATAGAGCTCCACCTTCTTCTTCTCTTTGGGTGATCCCACAAAGCTGGTTTACAATTTTTGAGAGGAACTAATTTTTGCTGAAATCACATATTTTTAGAAAATATAATGATTTAATCCTTTAAAAGTTCCATTTTAAGGATTCAAATTGAAGAGGGTTTGATCAAATCACCTTAGATCAAACCCCCTTGGATAGAACCTCGCTAGTTTTAAACCATACCTATAAATGAGTCTCCTTTACACCTATCAAAATGCTAATAAAAAATCACTTTTGATTTACCTTTTGGGGGATCAAATGAATTCATTTAAAATTTATTTCAAATGATTATGGTAGTCCTTGAAATGAGCTATCCCACGAATATAATTTTAATATGTTTTGGTTTTATTATGTATGTGGTTTTTTAGTTTTATTAAACATAGGTTTTTCACCAAAAATCAAGCTCTTTGTTTTGCACATGTGGAAAAATAGAAAATTATCAAAATATATTTTTTTAAAATATGTTCATGCTGGGTATTGATGTCCTTGATCCATTAAAATAAATAAAATTGAATTTTGATACATACAGAAAAACGTTATGTTGTATACAGTCCGCCTATGTCTAAATTGCAATTGCTTTGACTTCGAAACTCTATTAAGGAAAAAATATTCCATAAAAAACTATGTGACCAAATGAAAGTGCTATATATCGTAGTTACAAATCTAAATTCTAAAATATTAGAATTTTATCCTTCATACAAAAAAAAATTATGTTGTATACAGTGAGCATCACTTTTTAAAAATGTTGTTTTATGAAAAAAACCAATTTTCGTGGGAGATGGAAAAAAAAGTGCAATCTTATTCCAAAAAATTTGAAAAAAATATTTTTAGAATCTACAGACAAAATGTGATGAGACTCTAATTTTCATCATCTTCAAATTCCTCACGGTTTAGCTGCTATAGGTGCCTGAATGTGAAGATTTAGTTAAAAATAATCATTTCAGTGTCCAAATTGGCCAAAAATTGTAAACCACTATTGTGGGATCACCCCTTTGCTTAACTAGTTCTTCAACTCTTGAGGATTGAAATTATGGAAGAAAAGTGATCAACAACCCTCTTTATGACTCAAAATTGGAGTGTCCTCTCCATTAATGTTTAATAGATAGCTCATGTGAGCCAACCACTGAACTGAAAAGTTATCATTCATGTTTAAAATCCATATTTTAATCTTCTTTGATTAAAAACATGATGTAAAATTCTCCTCAACCATTGCATTATGCTTTCCCAAGTGTGTTTTAAAACAACAACAATACCCTAGGGAGTTTCCAAGTAGCCCTTTAGAACCCCATCACTCATCACAGTAATTCTTTGAAGTTAATTCCATACTTAGGTGATGAGCTACAACACCTCAGATGGAAGGAATATTCCTCATTATATTCTCCATCACTTGTCGTTGAAGTGTTACAAAGATACACTTTCACTTCAGTGAAGAGAGAAACCCAGTGATAAAAATATATAGCCTTAAGGCTTAGTCCATAACTTATCAGCGTAGTTGATTTGGAAATGAGAATGCTTTCGAAAATGGGTGAAACAAGTGATGGCACCAGATGAAAAAATATGGAAAGATCATAGTACACCATTCCTTACCTTCATATCACTCATCGCAGTAATCAAAATAAATAATGAAACTTTTCTACGATGGTGCTTTATAAAGGAGAAACTCGTGTTCATCACGCTTCGCTGAAGTGGAACCAAATAATGAAAGATCTTTAGCGATAAGAGATATGAAAGGAAACAAGCATATCGCTGATCACAAAAAATAGACATGGAGACCAAACACCTTCTATGATGTGCGATACAAGTAACAAGAGAAAATCAAGGCTCATCGCTCATCATGGTAATGAACCCGATGGGTTGAAGGATTTTGACGATGAGCAATACAAGAACTTAAGTGGCAAAAATATGCATGTGCATTAAGTTTGTTTTAAAAGAGGGACCGCTTAGGAAGAATGCAGGACAAGGGCTTAAAAAATTAAGAATGTTTTACACAAAGGAATAAAATGATATAAAGGCCAAACAAGGTCGAATTATCAACCTTATAAAATAATTGAATCCTTGGCCCAAACTCAATAAAGTAATGAAGGAAATATGTGTGATGGGTAAACGAGGAACTCTAACCACAAGGGGTCGGTAATAGAATGGACCCACAAGCATAAGATATAACTAAGATGATTTGGAACCGGCCATAATAGGTCAATGAAGTATTAGACCAAAAGACAAGGGTTTAGATAAGGGGAAAATATACTAAGTAAAAACCCACCCCTAACATAAAACCCTAAACCCTATCTTTGTAATTTAGACCAAAAGCCACCAAAGTAAGGCATATTAGATCAGTGGAACAAGACATTTTGAGGTTTCGATTAGTGGTTCATCACTCAACTCAATGATTAATAACATATTAAAAATAGTGGCGTGTACAACAATGAACATCAACAATTGTTTAATGTGTGTCTAGTAGTTGAAACCAGACTTTTTCTTCAAATGATAAAATAAATAAATAATAATATAGATAATTGAACATTAACACATTACTTAAGTCTGAACTTCAGATTTTTTATTGATTTTCACATGAAGGAGTACATAGAGGCATTGACAATACAAAATCTTTCCCAAAGACAACTCTGTGCAAAGCTGAGTTGGAACTTGGAAACTCATATTATCAAAAATGAAATCACTATATCACCTTTTCTAGCAACTTCCACTCTTCAAGTGGTGGAATTGTCATTTGTTCTAACTGTTGTTGTTTTACTTGAATTTTTTTTAACATTTCATGATTGTAATTGGAACCTGTCTTGAATTCTTTAGTCAATTTTGCATTTAACGTTATCAGTTGTTTGATGGAATCCAAATAGTTCACCACATCTAGGTTCTGAGGAAACTGGTCCAAATCAATCTTTCATGCACCCTCCATCTTCTTTCTGAAATCATCCTTTCCAATGAATCACTCATTTGTGTCAAAATCCTTTGGAAAACCAAGCTTTGTGAAGTTCCTTATGTTTTCATCCACCACCTTCATCTTGTCTGTAGCCAAATGCAAATATTCCTTTATTTCACGCATTCTCAAACACTTTTCAATGATAGATGACAACTTAATTGAGGTATCAATCCGATTAGTAATCCCTTTTGATTTTAAATCATTTTCACTGGCTTTGTAGACTATTTGTAGAACTTGATTTTCAGAATTCTCTAATGCCAATACATTTTTGTTGTCCACTAAATATTTGTTGAGCTTCTTATAATGTAATCTGATAGCATCAATCAATTGAAACATGTCACAAACATAATCAATCCTTTGCATTATTTCATCCTAGGTCTTTTGTTTCATATGCTTCATTGTGTTGGTGTAAATAAAGTCTAGTACCTAATTAATTCATTACTAGGGGACTTATTTACACATGTTAAGTTTTCCTAGGTCATAGGAAAGAATCTTTCTAGAAGCTGTTAGTTGTCATTAGTTGTTATCTTAGCTTTTAATAACTACTACATGTGAACCTAGGTAAGTGTGATTAGTTGTCTCATGTCATATGATTAAGACACTTGTCATAATCCTATGATATTTTGTATCTCACCTTGGCTATATAACTAAGGGGGCTCTCTCATTTGTACATCACAATCATATCATTGAATCATATTGATAAGAATATAGTTTATTATTGTCACATTCTATTCTCTCTTTTTTTCTTTCCATTTGGTCTGAAGATCTTGGAAGCCATAGCCAATTATAATATGGTATCAGAGTGGGTTGGGTGCCATTGGAGAGTCTTTTTCTAAAGAGAGATAGTACGAGATTTGGGGAGGTTCCATTTTTGGATCTTTATTGCAGGTTCATATCAGAGCTTGTTGGTGCAAATATAAGCACACCATTATGTTTGGAAGGTTTGAGAAAGTCAATTTTTCCTTTTGTTTCATCCAAATTGTACATACGAGGCCAAATCTATGAGGGTTTGAAGCTGAAGAGTGGTTGCCAGATCCAGAAGGTAGCTGCATTTTTGGAGCATTTTGGGTCAAATTTGACCCTACCATCACGTCTAGAAGGGCCAAAAACCCTAAGATCGACTATCAATTCATCCAAATCGAAGTAGTTGTCCGATGGGGCAAAAAAAAAATTCCCAAAGAGTCGTACAACCCCCATGTTGCGTCATTATGACAGGGTACAATTTTGAAAAAATAAAATATTTTATTTCATGGAAAATTTTATGAAATTGTTTTTAGAAAAATTAAATTTTCGGCTTTGTAAAGTTTTGAAAATATTTATTTGAAAAATATTTTTAAAAAAATCAAAAGCAAAAAAAAATTTATGCGGACTATAAAGAGTATTGCAGGGCAATACTGTACCTACCACAGGTACCAGGCCCCTCCATGGGTGCCATGTGGCACCATTGCAACCCCACCATACACAACTAGCAGTGACCAGATTTAAAAATTTGGTGACTCATTTTAAAATACTGGCAGGTGTTTTTTAAAATCGGCAAACAGATAAATAGACTGACGATCCTGGCATATTCCGTTGAACCGTCCAAGATTCCAATAGGAAGATTCCTTGGAATATTCCACACAGACAGCCGACTAGTGACGAGCTCATAACCATCAATTTTAAGCTAGTAGTTGGATGATGTCAGCGCTCAATTGAATTTTTCCAGGCCCCTCTCATTTGCATTTTGATTTTCATAGGAAAACTTTGAAGGCTCATATCTCGGCCATTCGACCTCCTTTTTTTGAGAATTTTTTTATTTTATTTGGGCTAATGTTTTTTGCTCTACATGGTGGTGCAATCGTATTTTTGTTTAGGTGTCTGGTTTTTCCATAATTTGAAGATTCTCATAGGTGTTGTTCCTTCATCCTCATTTTGGGAACTTCAAGAGCTCATATCTTTCTCCTACGGTAACATTTTTTAGTATAGTTTTTTTTTTAAAGTCCATAATTTTTCATGTACTTTTCAGTGGTATGATCAAATTGATCTCATTTTGTACCAAAAATTGTACTTGATTATGTGGCCAAATTTAGCATTTGCATGTACCAAGATCAAAGTCCACTTCGCTTTTTTTGGCAAGTGGGAATTGTAAACGCACTAATCATAAAGTTCCAATCTCATATATTGTTGGGGGGGTTTCATGATTGAGTGATTTGGGGGGGGGGGGGGTAATCTTTTTCTTGATTTGTGTTCTTGCAATGGGGGAATCTCAAATTGAACTCCTAACTCCACATAATTATGCTACATGGAGAAAATCAGTATGGAACTATCTCATGATGAAAGGTCTAATAGGTCATCTAAAGGACACCATTTAAAAACCTACTCATGCTAAAGAACTGGAAAAATGGGATATTGATCATGAGAAAACACTTGGATGCATATTTTCATTAGTCTCATTTGATTTACAATTTCATATTGAATCATGCAAAACACCTAAAGAGGCATGGGAGACTTTTAAAAAATTGTATGATAAAACAAATAAGATTAGGGGATATCAGATTGATAATGATTTGATGAATCTTGATCCTAAAATTTTTCACCACATCCAAGACTACATCTCCAAAATCAAGCAACTAAGAACACAGTTGAAAGAATGCAACATTGATAAAGAAGATTTACAGTTGATTTTGAATGTGTTATCCAAGCTTGGTCCTGAGTATTCAATATTTGTTTCTAGCTTTCATACCCATCGACTTTCTATGGGATCATCATATGTTGATCCTAAGTTTGATGACTTTGCAAATCTCCTAATCCAAGAGAAAGCTAAGTTAATGAACATGGGTCTAATGAAATCTTCCAAGTCATATGCATTGGTGGCTAGTGAGTCAAAGGTACAAAAATAATCAAGGAATCTTGATAAGAAGCAAAAGAAGAACAAGAACAAGCCACATAAAGAATCAGAATCTTCAAAAGGAGAATCATCTAAGAAGGAAAGGCTTTTTTGTGCATATTGCAAGAGGGATGGACATGGAGAGCACTATTTCTATAAGAAGGATATTGATGAGTTGAAAAATATTCTCAAAAGGAATCACATTGATTTTTCTTCTAGGATGTCTAAATCTTCTTCTCCTTCTTCTTCAAAACAATTTGAAAAGGACAAATGTCACACATCTACATCAAAATATAAAGGACATGATCTTTGTGCTCTTTCAGGTCATGGATCAAAGAGATGGCTTCTAGAGCATCTCATCATATGGCATCTTCGTAGTCTATATTATCTTCATTTCAGCCTTGTACCATGTCTCCCATCTTGATTGGAAACAATACATACATGAGTGTAATTGGGAAGGGATCTATTAGTTTTGGGGACAAAAATTTCCAATATGTCTTGTGTATTCCTCATTTGATGAACAATCTTCTTTCCATATATCAGATTACACATGGTGGAGATGGGAGAACTATGGAGTTCCCACCTGATTCAGTCATCATTTGAGACTTGGAGAGTAGAGAGATCATTTCTACTGGGGTGGTTGATCATTCATCTCGATTGTATACCTTTGAAGATTTGACTTCTGCTGGTGACATTGTTCCTTTGGTTGTTGATCATATGGACCATGATTTAGAGGAGACATTTGGCTTCTTGAACTTGGGATTTCTCACATCAAATCCAGTTCTTGATTCATGCATTTCATCTCCTCCATCTACTATTGTAGTTGATGGTACTTGTGATTCCACAGTTTTGGTTCTTTGTGATTCAGTGCAACAGGATCCTGATTGTCTTCCAGATTTGGCTAATTTGGATGACTTCCTGATAGGTATTTTAGACTTGTTCATGGAGAATATTGCAGATTTGGGGGACATCATGGATAACATTCATCTTCTCTTTGATGAAGATGCTCCTTCTTCAATTGTTGTGAGGGAACACTCTACCTCTTGTTCATTCCCTACATGATTATTCTTTGTAGTTTGACATGAGTGTGGATACTTTTGGATAGCATTTGGAGGAGGCTTCTTTGTCTTTAGAGGGGATATCTTTGTCTTTGGATCATGTTCTACATTAATATCTACTAGATTCTGGATTCTCCTCTTCAATAGTGTGGCCTAGAATTCCTATTTGGAGTGTGTTTTCTTTCGACATCAACATGGAGACACTTGAACATGCTTTAGATACATCACATATCATCCATATTCCTAACATCCTACATACACCCTTGGTTTTGTTTCTTCCTAAGGGGAGGAACATTGTTCAATGAGAGTGGATCATCTTCAACATTCAATGCAAGCTTCTACCATCATTGCAGGAGACTCAAAATTGAGGGGGGGATACCTTGTCTCTCTTCTACTTTTCTCTTATGGGGCGTCTTTTTCCTCACACGGGGTTTTGTCCTTCTCATTATTCATTGAGAGCATTTCATTTTTTTTTATCTTTCATCTCTCTTTTGGGGAGGATTTTTATCTGACTAGGTTTTCTCCTTTTCTTTGTTTGTGAGAGATTTAATTTGCATTGCATGTACATGGGTACCTAACAGGGCCTAGTATTCGGGACCCATATTTGTGTCATTTGCATAATAATCTTCTACTCCCTAATTTGCACTTAAGGGGGATGTTGGTGTAAATAAAGTCTTGTACCTAGTTAATGCATTACTAGGGGACTTATTTACACATGTTAAGTTTACTTTGGTCATAGGAAGGAATCTTTCTAGAAGGTGTTAGTTGTCATTAGTTGTTATCTTGTCTTTTGACAACTACTACATGTGAACCTAGTTAAGTGTGATTAGTTGTCTAATGTCATATGATTAAGACACTTGTCATAATCCTATGACATCCTATATCTCACCTTGGCTATATAACAAATGGATCTCTCTCATTTGTACATCATAATCATATCATTGAATCATATTGATAAGAATACAATTTATTCTTGTCACATTCTATTCTCTCTTTTGTGCTTTTTATTTGGTCTCAAGATCTTGGTAGCCGTAGCCAATTCTAACACATTGTTTCTCTACAAAATGTAAATAAATTATTTTGACAAGAGTTAATTTCTTTTTTTGCTTCCATCATCTCTACCTCCAATCTTTCATTCCTTTTTCTCTCTTTCTCCAATTTTTTTCCCACTGTACATTTCCATTCACAATGCTTAGATTTAATTTTTTTGAAGTGGATTTTTCCTCATCATATTTCTTATTGCTCTCATCTAGCCTTTGCTTTAGGTCATTCACTTCTCTCTCATTTTGTTTATCCTCTTTGCTTGTTGATGTAGAGGTAGATTTTTTTATTCTTGTTTCTAATTCATTTATCTTATTATCTGTTGCTTTCCTCTTTGATTTTTCATTTCTAGGTCTTCCTATAACTTTTATATTTGAGTCTACAACCTTTTTTTCTCTCTATCTTGCTTTAGCAATGATGTGTACACCAATTCATTGTTCTTTTTTGATACATTAATTTTGTCAATATTTTTGAGTCCAGAAAAATCCAATTGAAAATTGCTCACCTAGTATTTGGATCGATCCATTTGATTTGTTGGTTTGATCTAAACTGTGGGAACAAAAATTATGTTCTCCATTATTTCTTTATTTTTGTCAAATATGGGTAATACTATGGTTGTTGCAAGCTCTAAAATTGCAATAGACACACTCTCCATCAGTTGCTTCTTTTATTTTTTATACACTTATCTAAATTTTTTTTAAACTCTTTAATGAAATCAAAACCTGTGGATGCAGGAACAATGGAATGCTTGAATGGTGAAGGAATAGGAGTACTTGCAGTTGCTAATGATGTCACAGCCACACTAATTGGCATTGGGTGAGTGCCTGTAAATAACTCCTTTGTGGTAGATTCACTGATAGTGTGACTTGGACATGTCACAATCCTTTGCCTCTTCTATATGCCTTGATCACTTGGTGTTTGTGTGGTATCTTGTATTGTTGTCCTCTTGTGTGTAATTTGTTTTTGTAGCACATGTTGACCACTACTAGTACTACTACCCATACCATCACCACCAATGGCAGTGCTAGAACTTGCACTAGGCTCTCCACCATGGGCATGTCCTAGTTGTGATTGTATCTGACCATGAGGATTAGGATTTGAAACTCTAACAAATTGAATTGTTTTGGTTTTACTTGTATGCCCTTGGTCTACTTTTTCACCTCCAAACCCAAGGCCAGATTTATCAACTAGTTTTTTATGCTATGAATTTGTTACCATCCAAGGGCCTTGTCTTTGGGACCCCAAAGGACCACCTTCATAACCCATTTTTTAAGCTATGGTTGCTCTTGAATTATATGCTTCTTTTGTGGCCTCACTTAAATCAGGTTTTAAATTGACATGGCTTTGTTCTTCCCTATCATCATTAGATTCATCGGATTCTTTATCTTCCTATTCATCAAGATGCTCTATATTCCACAATTTTCTAAACTCACGATCTTCTTCATTATCTCCATACTCTGCAAGAGATATTAGATCACCTAGCTCCTTCCTCATAGACCATTCATAGCTTCCTTATCTAGAGAATCTAGCATTTTTAATCTATTAGATATTTTATCACTTTTTCATAAAAAATGTTGTACCTCCTAATCGTCTTTCGATGCAATGCCATAATTTTTGCTAACAGTTATTCAAAAGAAATACCATTCTCAACAACACTTTTCTCCATTTCTATTTTGACCTCATCCTAAGAATCCTTGTTTCTCAAGTTTTCAAGCAAGGGTTTACTTTGATGTTGAATTCTACTTGCAACATTCTTATTGGCCACAATTATTTCTTTAATGGTGTCACATGGACCATACTTCCAATGGAAAACAACATCAAAATTTAAAAAAAACAAAAGATCATGTGCCACCTTAAATGTTTTTCTCTCAAATGTGATCTCTCCACATGAAAAAGGTAAAGAAGGAAATAAGGGCTTCTTCCCTTGATTGAAAATGTGTATTTCATTAGTACTCTTCATCTGCCTTACATATTCCAATGAAAAAAAACTTTCTATCAAATGTATTGGAAATTTGTATGGCTCTACTCTTCATCCATAAAATATTAGCACAATATATTCTTCCATTAATTACCAATCAGCCAATTGTATTTATTTGCATAGTTGAGTGCAACTTCTACCTGACATAGGCAATCTAGGCATTAGAGTATTTATAATTGCTTGATGCAATGGAGCCAAAAATTAGTCTACAAAATGATTTTAGTTCCTTCGAGAATCATGCATCCTAATCTCAGTGGTCCAATCACATACTAGAGCCATTTTATTTTCCTGAGCATTACTATAGGGTTGAATTTGAAGCTTGCTGGTCTAAAACGTTCCTCTAAATTTGAGTAGAAAAAAATAGCACAAGTAGGTTGTGAAACTTAATGTCTTGGTGGGACCTCCTTTAATCATTAAAATTGTTTATGCATGGATTATACAATATACTCAATATATTTATATTTTACATGTGGTCCATAATGGATATTATATACCATTTCAAGGAGGCTTGCACCCACTTCCAAATTTCTATCCAAATCGAGGCAAAATGCTAGCATGGAAATAGTATCTGGAACCCATGGTCTAAAAATATCAAAATCATAAGGAGGATTATAATCACCTTTCAATTTTTTTTATCCTGAACTATTTTATTTATGAAAGCATTTTTCTCCCTTTCTTGCATTGCTTCATAATCACTAGCAAGCTTTTCTAGGTCAATGCAAATTCTTCGATTGTAAACCCAAACACTTTTCCAAGTTCTTATACATTAATGGATAACAATTCTTCTTTTCTATCTTTATTAACAATTTCTCTTTTTTTATCATCATAATTTTGGGCACAGACCATGATAAATTATGGGCAAGGGAGAACCTCATGTAACATCATGCACCCTAATCCAGTTACCCACGGTGCACTGATACTATTAAATTGCATTTTATTTGAAGCCTTATTCTGAGATGAAAATTTAAGATCTAAGGTACACCTACCATAAATTTCAGGATCATAAATATCATGGTATTCATCGGTGAAACTTGGGGTTTTAAGCAATTTTGCATAATGTATTTTTTTACACGACATTGCTCTAGTGGTACTAATGGTAGACATGCTTATACAATGTGAAATTGTGAATTTGCTAATACCTATTATTCCTCCTTAATTTCTCTTAATTCTTAAGTCTCTCAGCCCTAAACCCAAACTTCAATGTTTGACAAAATAAGATTTTAAGAAACGTCAAACGATGAAACGTAGCTGTGGGAATTCTTTTACTTACCTAGATTTTGACTCTTGAAAAGATTAATGCTAATACTCATGGAAACTAGAATGGCTTTGTTGGAAGTGGAACTATGGAACCCAAAACAGGGTGGTGCACTGTAATGAGCAATCTGAAGAATAAAATATCCATGTTTCTTGTCCCTCTCACTTACAAATAAAATCACTTGGCACTTAGCAATAGAAAGTGCTTTTCTTTTAAATTTGAACATTAAAGTGAAGGAAAAATCTACATGTTGCAAATTCTAAAACATTGATCTTTGTAAATCTAGCAATTATAGGGTGATTATGGAGGTTTATGTTCTCAAGCCTATCACTCTGTGCATTTCATTCTGGAATGCAACTAGAACCATACATCAAATGTTCATAAAATAGTTGAAACTTGAATAATTTATGATATAAACAATAAACATGTGTTTTAAAGTTGTTTTAAACATTAGTGTTTTAAAGTTGTTTTAAACTTTAGTGCGCTAGGATTGACATCAAGGCCAAGGAACTAGTAACTTAACATTGCAAAGGACTTAAAAAAATGAATAATGATATCGAGAACCGAGGGAGAAGGTCAATGAAAAATTAGAAATTAATAACTGTAGAGCCAAAAAAATGTATGATTCTATGGAGTAAGAACCACCATTTCAGCTCACATCAATAGAGCCATTCTAATTAAAAGCAAAACAAGAAATACAAATCTAAACTACATAAACAAAACAATGTTTTTAAAAGAAATCAATCTCCATTGTCTCCCTATCACCAAGATCTTTGTTTATGCATTTGCTCTCAGATTTTATGAGTACAAAATGCAATAAAGAGGCTATGATGAATGAGAAATGCAATCAAGATGCAAAGATGATATGAGTATGTAAATTTGTGAGAAAAATATTATTTAAATAAGATTTCCCTGAGGATGGAGAGGGGTTGAAGATGAAATGTGGGATAAAAGATGTGAGAGAAGGAAATGCCATTATCCCACATTGTCGGGTTAAATGTTATGGATGAGAATGAAAGTGATAAAATGTAATATTTCATGAATGGTTTATGCAAATGATATGATTATATGCAAGTTATGATAATTATTTTATTATGAAATAATGATCAATGACTATGATAATTGATTTATTAGTGGAGATGAATATGAAGCAATTATGGATGATAATTGATTTAATATGGAAATGATTTTTATGACTTATTATGAATGATCATGTGGTGATAATATTTTATTGATGTGATGATTCAATGAAATGCAATATGAGGTGGACGATATATGCAAGCGATGTGATTTAAATGATAATATAGTTATATTATGAAATGTTGGTGAATGATTATGATAATGAAATTATTATGTTGATGAATGATAGTGCAAAATGATAATGCAATGGATGCAAATGATAATGCGAACGGACATGAACGATAATGAGATGATTTAATGATTTGATGAAATGCATGAATAGAAGAAAGTATTTGAATGAATTGATCATTTTAATCAATAGAAAAATAATGTGATGATTGTAAGGACAAATTTGAGTGTCTATATTTTGCCCCTCTTTGAGACAATGCAACTTGTCGCGTTGTTTCAAAGAAAAAGATTGATCAACTGATACATGCCCCAGATATATCTTGGTAACAAATATGATAAGAATGATATGCCCCCTCGAGAGATTGATTGGACAGATTGTAAGAAGATTAATCTCTCGATAGATTTCAAGAAAATGATTAGATACTTGATATTGCGCAAGTGATGAAGCGGTGATGTACATTTGATGGAAATTCACAATTGATAGGCGTAACTGAACAATTGATGGAAATGATCATTATAGTCGGGTTGATGAGCTGATGAAGCTGGTTGAGATTGATGCTAGTGCAATACAAGTTGATAGAATGATTGATTGATTGATTGATTGATTAAGGAGACATGAGATTTGGAGATGCAAGTTGATTGATTTCTCTGCGACAAGAAAGATGAAGAAAATGAAATGCAATAAATGGAAGATGCAAGATGGGAGAAAATGAAGGTGATGAAGCCTCTTGTGCATTTTAAGTGCTTTTATCATCATCGAGCTTATTATGTCACAAATTAGTATAAGTGTCTAGATAACATGAACATCTAGACGACCTGAATATTGTTTGCTTTTTTATTTAGTAATGAAGTATAAGCATCTAGGTATAAGGACCCTAGATGACCTGAATACTTAATGCATGGAAGACACTATTAGATAAGGAATGCTCTCATCCACACTAGACTCATAGGCCCTTGATGGTTTTAGACAACCATGTCTTAAGATGAGTCGTCCTATGAATCAAAAACAATCCACAAACAACAAACAAGTGAACATTCCCCATCATCGCCTCTCTAGTCCCAGACATCCTGGAGAAGCTAAAAGACATGCCACCAAAGATAAAATCATAAAATAATCAAAGACCAACAAACAAACATGCGTCATGATTCCATGTAGAACTGATTCTTGGTATGGTTGTACACTTTTGATTGGATTTGGAAAAAGGGATTGATAGGTATGCTGCAATATTTGCTTGATTGTTACTCGTGATGTAGTTTGATTTTGTTGAAGTTCAAAGCTATGTGGTGAGCTGATAGTGTCATTGTTGAGGGATTTTTGATGTTATTTGATTTTTTTGGATTTTTGGTATATTTGATTTTTTGGGGTTTATGGGATATTTGATTTTTTTGGATTTTTTCAGGACACTTTATGATTTTTTTATAGATTTTTTTAGGACATTTTATGATTTTTATGGATTTTTTCAGGGCATTTTATGATTTTTATGGATTTTTCAAAGTATTTTATGATTTTTTATGGATTTTTTCAAGACATTTTATGATTTTTATGGATTTTTTCAGGACATTTTATGATTTTTATGGATTTTTTTCAAGACATTTTATGATTTTTATGGATTTTTTCAGGACATTTTATGATTTTTATGGATTTTTTCAGGACATTTTATGATTTTTATGGATTTGTTTTAGGACATTTTATGATTTTTATGGATTTTTTCAGCACATTTTATGATTTTTTTGGTGGATTTTTTCAAGACATTTTATGATTTTTTTGTGGATTTTTTCAGGATATTTTATGATTTTTTTGGATTTTTTCAAGACCTTTTACAATGGAAAGAGATGGATCTCAAGCGAGTAGACAGACAAAGAGGGAAGTTTCTCTGATCGCGAGATGCTCAATATCCTAACCCATGGTTAAAGTTGAGGAAATGCCCCAGTGAGGAATAGGACCAACCTAGTACGCATGACAAAGCGAGCAAGTGAGGGGATTGTCGAACAATTCACAAGCCATGGTGAGTGTGAAAAGGATACTATGAAGTGGAGGGTGAATGAAAAATGGGATGAAAAGATCAAGTAGAGCTCCAAAGGAAAGAGGAGCAAAGCCTCTACACATGGCACCAATTTCTCGGTTTTCACCATGGTACTTGCTCAAGGCACCACCAAAGTGGTTTTCACCATTGAACAGATTGATTTCTCTATACTTTTTCATTTGTCTTTCTTTTTTTTTGTTTTTTTTTCAAGACTTTTTCCATTTTTTTGTATTTTTTCAGGACTTTAAGAGAGGGTACCCTCTAAAGTACTCAAGTATAAAAATTGTGAATGTGCATACTGTTGATGGGATCATTAAGCAATTCACCTTCTGGAGTAGATAACTGGTATGGTCCAGATCCATACACAGCAGTGATAACGTATGGACCCAACCAGTTAGGCTCAAATTTACCCTTCTTTTCTCTATCTTGTTGATTGTGAGGATTTTCATGGAGGACAAGATCTCCAACCTCAAATGTGAGTGGTTTCAATTTTTGATTATAACTTTGACTCATTTGCTGTTGATATGCTCTAAGATGGTTAAAACAGTTTGTCTTCGTTCATCTAATAGCTCCAATTCTCGCAAACGAGAAAATCAGTATTCTTCATCACTGATGTGATTGTGCAAGGACACACGCAAAGAGGGTAACTCAACCTCGATGGGAAAGATGGCTTTAGATCCATAGACAAGGGCATAGGGGGTAGCACCTGTAGGAGTGCAGATACTTGTGCGATGAGCCCACAAGGAAGGATTCAGTTGAATATGCCAATCTTGACTAGCTTCATTGACCGTCTTTTTAAGAATTTTAAGAATGGTTTTGTTAGAGGCCTCAGCCTGGCCATTACCTTGAGGATAGTAAGGTTTGGAGAAATGATGGTGTATATGGAATCTCTCATAGAGTTCATGGACATCTTAATTTTTGAATGGACGTCCATTATCTGTAATGATGGATAAAGGAACACCATAACGACAGATGATGTCGTTCAATATGAAAGTGGCTATTTGTTTTCCAATGATATGAGTGAGAGGAATGACTTCAATCCATTTTGTGAAATAGTCTATGGAAACAAGGATGAACTTATGACCATTAGATGAAGGTGGATGGATCTTGCCCATGAGATCGAGTCCCCACTAATAAAAGGGCCATGGTGTAGCAAGAGACTATAATTCTTGTGCAGAAGCATGTATCAAGTTTGCATGTTTTTGGAATTGCTTGCATTTTTTAACAAACTGATAAGCATCCATTTCCATTGTAGGCCAATAATAACCCATACACAAGAGTTTCTTGGATAAGGTAGGACTGCTAGAATGTGCCCCACATATACCTTCATGTACTTCTCATAAAGTAGTTTTTCTCTCGTCATGCTCAAGACATCTAAGTAAAGTACCATCAAGACCTCAATGATAAAGGGTATTGGCTAAGATTACATAGCGGGAAGCTTGACGGATAAAGGTTTTACAGGATTTATTGGATAGATCCGATGGCAAGGTGTTATCTTGGAGATAGGTATAAATATCACCATACCATTGAGAATTAGGACCATTAATAAGGCAAATCATTTTAGATTGTGGTATATTGTAAGCAAGTTCCAATAGAGGCTCTACCAAGAACTCACAGTAGGCAGCATTGCTTGGCATTTCCATAAGTGAACCAATTGTTGCCATTGCATTAGCAGCTCGTTGCTATCTCGAGAAATTTTCTCAAAGGAAATTGATGTGAAATAGGCCTTGAAGTCATCCACTATTCTTTTGTAAGGCATTAATTTTTCATCTTTTGTTTTGTAGTCATCATTAACTTGTTTGATCACTAGCTGAGAGTCACCAAGAACACACAACTCTAGGATTTTCCATTGCACCGCCATACGAAGCCCAGAAAGTAAGGCCTCATATTCTGCAATATTATTGGTACATGGAATCTGTATCTTGTAAGCTTTAGGTATACAATCCCCTTGCGGAGTGACAAAGAAATTTCCAGCACCGGAACTACCTTGTGTGAAGGAGCCATCAAAATATAAATTCCATAGATGTGTAAATTCCATGTTGAAGATTGATTCATCAGGAAATTCGGTAATAAGAGGATGATTATCTTTCACCGGAGCATCAGCGAGTTGATCTGCTATAGCTTGTCCTTTGATTGCTTTTCTTTCTACGTACTCAATATCAAACTCACTGAGAATCATCACCCATTTATCTAATCAACCTGTGAGTGTTGCTTTGCTCAAGAGGTACCTAAGAGGATAAATTTTTGCAATGAGCTTTGTCTGGTGTGTAAGCATGTAATGTCGCAAATTTTTTGAAACAAAAACTATAGCAAGGAATGCTCTTTCAATAGAACTATAATTGAGCTCATATCCCACTAGAGCGTGACTAATGTAATAGATAGCACATTCATTTCCTTCAGAATCATGTTGTGCCAAAAGTGCCCCCAGTGCTGTGGTGGTTGTGGATATATAGAATTAAAGGCTTGTCATCTGTGGGAGGTACCAATACGGGCGATGTCATCAGATACTCTTTTATTTTCTAAAAATTTTGTCCACACTTGTCATCCCATCTAAATGGAACATTCTTGTGTAATAGATGTTGAAAGGGTTGACATTTATCTACGAGTTGTGATATAAAGCGGCGAATAGACTGAAGTTTTCCTTGTAATGATCTCAACTATCTGATATTCTTAGGTGGAGGCATTTCAAGTATAGCCTTTATTTTTGTAGGATCAGCTTCAATTCCCTTAGATGTGACAATGTATCCAAGGAGTTTCCCAGAGATTACCCCAAAGGCACATTTTTTGGGATTCAATTAGACTTTGTATTTTCTAATCTTGTGAAAATTTTATCCATGATCTCTAGATGTCTAGCTCTTGTGTAAGATTTTCCCAACAAATCATCTACATAGTCCTCTAGATATGTATGCATCATGTCATGAAATATAGTGTCATTGCACATTGGTAGGTAGCTCCGGCGTTCTTCAACCCAAAGGGCATGACATTCCAACAGAAGGTTCCCCAAGGACAAGTGAATGTTGTCTTAATTTGATCTTCAAGATCTATTTTAATCTGATTATAGCCTGAGAAACCGTCCATGAGGGATAGCATTTCATGTCCTGCTGTCAAATCCACTATCATGTCAATGTTTGGAAGGGGGAAGTCATCCTTAGGACAAGCTTTGTTTAAATCTCTAAAATCTGTGCAAATTTGGATGCCCCCATCAGGTTTTGAAACTGGTACTAAATTTGAAATCCAATCAGCATAGTCAACAGGTCTTATAAATCCCACATCTAGCAACTTTTGTAATTCGGCTTTTACCAATAGAGCAATATGCGGGTGCATTTTTCTCAACTTTTGTTTAATAGGTTTTGCCCCCAGTGGCAAAGACAAGTGATGCATGACTAGATCTGGATCAAGTCCTGGCATATTTGCATAAGACCATGCAAATTTGACTTGTCTTTCCTTGTAAAATTGTATATGCTCTATTCTTTCTTCAGGTGTTAATGATTCTGCTAGGTGAATTATCTTTGGTTTTTTTTCTGTACCCAAGTTAGCTGGTATTGTCTTCTCCACTAGCATAGATGACTTTTCATGATATACTGCTAAGGGAAGTGTGTTAATACTTCCATCCTCGGGTGCCTTAGAGAGGTTTTCACCCTTGGATACGTCCTTTATTTTTACTTTTTTCAGGTCCAATAGTGCCACAGGGTGGTTTTCACTAGAAGACCTATTTATATTTTCAATAATTTTGTGACTGAAAGGCTTGGCACCCTCCCCAAAGTAAGCCGCACTATTGAGTTCTATGGTGAAACCTATCTTATGATCCTCAAAAGGTGTATCTTCTCGTGCTCCCAAAATTTTTATGATTGCCTCATCATTTTGAAATACATCCAGTTGTGGCGGTCCCTTCTGATCTAAATCAATGAGTTCGGGGTGAACCAAGGGTAAAGGGTCATGATTTGAATCAAGATTTTGAATGGATTCAAGGGGAAAAATGTTATGATCAAGTTTAGGGGTAGGGATACTATCATAGTCATAAATTTCAATGAAGTCATCGATGGTACTTTCCTCATTTGTATTTGTAGCATTAGAGGACTCTACTTCCTTACTTGAAGTACACGTGGTACTCAAGGTCTTATCTTTCTGCGCATCATATCCTAAACCAGGGACTTTTTGCATATGAGTAGGTTGTATTGGTTCCAAGATACCTTGTTTTTGTAAGCCAAGAGGACTTTTACCATCATATTCCATTTGTTTCATAAGATCAAAACCTTTACCATATTGTCCAATAGGTATCTTTATTTCAGTTTGTTCTCTTTTTGTATCCTCATCTTTGTATAGCCATTTCAGGAGATCATCTTCTTCTACTTCATTAAAGAGGACTCCCCATTTTTTGAGATTGGTTAATTTACAAGTCACTATAGACTCTACATATGATGTGGTCTTAGTCATTTGTGGTTTTCCATAGGTATGGGGAGATAAAGGTAACTTTCCAATGCAAAGGGCATGATTCAAAGTATATTCTCCCACCCCTTGTTCTTTTACTTGTATTTTGGTCTCAACTTCCTTGGATTTTGAGGAGGATGCTTTTAAGGACTCAAGATCAACATATGCTTGGGAAGGAAATGACTCACAATTGCTTGGGATTGTGATTTTAGTTTTAGGACTTAGATTATGGCAAAACATGAAAGGGTTGGGATCTCCTTGTATTGTGATTTCAACACCATTGTGTGGGAATTTAATGCACTGGTGGTATGTAGAAGGTATTGCTTGCATTGCATGAATCCAAGGTCTTCCAAGGAGGATATTATAGGTCAGTGGGAGATCAAGGACTTGGCCAACCACATCCTTTACCATAGGGCCGACTCTGATTGGTAGAGTAACTGATCCTTTAGAAGAGTGTTCCTCTTCATCATATGCCTTTATGGTAATCTTGTTCCTGGGATCAACTGCATTTTCAGAAAGCCCTAATTTTGTGATCAATTCTTGGGTATAAATATTAAGACCGGATCCTCCGTCTATTATAACTCACTTGATCTTGGCATTATTGATAAGGATGTCAATGTGTAAAGCTGCATTATGCAGTTGTCGAGGGGATGAATCATCACTTTTAGTAAAAGTGATAGTGTAAGGCGAGGTGATATGTCCCACCATAGCTTGGAATTGGTCTACATGTAGGTTTGTAGGCACTGTAGTAGTAGCAAGAGCTTTATCTAGGATAGCTTTATGCTCAGGAGATAGGCATAGCAACTCAAGTATGGAAATTTGCGCGGGTGTTTTTCCTAAATTCTCTATGAGGTTATACTGTGAAGCTGGTGGAGTGGGTTTTGAATTAGGACCTTTAAGGGTGATTGTGCCTTTGTGGGTAGTAACCTTGCAATCAGGTGCTTTTCCCTTTATAATGAAAGTGTTTACATGATTATCAAGCTCATTGATGTTATGTATGGTATAGTCTTACTTAGTAATAGTATAGATTACACCATCACCAGATTCAAGGGTCTTTCCTTTATCCTTGTCATGCTTAGGGAAAGGGTTTTTAAACACCTCACAATCAGAGTTACCCAAAGGAGTGTGTCCATCAACTGCCATCTTACCATCATCAATAAGGTCTTGTATTAGATGTCGAAGTTTATTGCAGCTATTAGTCTTATGTCCTTTATGTCTATGATAGTCACAAAAGTGATTCGCATTCCACCATGGGGGTTTGACTTGTGGATTATATTCTTTTATTTCAGGTAGCATTATAATATTGATTTCAAGAAGTTATTTTAATGCAGATTCAAGTGATATGGTGTAAAATTTCATTTAGGGAAACTTCTTTGTTTTTCTTTTCCTTTATCTGAAGATAAACCTTTGAGATTGTAAATAGGTGATGATGTTTTAGTTGTTTTTGCATCAACAACTCCATCATTGACTACATTCTTATTCTTTACCCAAAAAGGTGTCTTGTTGTTTGAATTTGATTTTTGATCTCTATCATTATTAAGTTTTATGGTTCCATCATCAATGAGAGTTTGCTCGATTCAAAATCCCATTTCTATGGCATCGTCAAAGGAATCCAAACATTTGAGGCAAAGTTCCCTTCCAATTTCTTTGTTCAAATTTCAAAAAAAGAGGTCAACCAATTCTTGATCAGGAATGTCATAAGGTAATCATTTTGTTAAATGTCTCCATCTTTGCAAAAATGACACAAAATATTCATCTGGTTTTTGTTTGGTGTTGAAAAGGTTTGTCATGGTCACTTTAAAGTCACAATTGAAACTATAATTGGAGACAAATTTATCGGCCAATTATTGAAAGGATTTGATGGTCAGGGGTAATTGTGAAAACCATTCCATAGCTTCTCCTCCTAGACTGTGGGGGAATAATCTCATAATGTATGTTTCATCAACTGCAAATTCCATGGTAGTAGCACAAAATTGTCTTAAGTGATATTTAGGATCCCCTTTTCCATTATATTTGTCAAGTTTTGGTATATCCCAATGGTTAGGAAAAGGTGGCATTGGTATGCTTGGATTGAAGGGATAAGGACATATGTCTTCAATGGAGAACTTATGAGATGATGCTTTATGGTTCTTAAGAGTGTCCAATTCTTGTCTCAATGTTCTAAGCTCATCCAAAATAGGATCATTTGTAGGTGTGGGTTTTGAGGTCTTTGAAGATCGCTTGTAACCTGGTTGTAGATAAAAGGGTCTATGATCTTTGATTCTACCATCATTGTTTGTTTTGGGATGTTTAGATTCAGTAGATTCAGGTTGGTCATTCATCGTGAGCAGTGACATGTCAAAATCAGGAGGCATTTTGATTCCTTCATCAACAAGGGCTTTGAAGTATTGTTGTGGGTTACGTTTGACTACCTCCGTAAGAAGTTTAGTGAATCTATGATCCTTAAGTGCTTCTTCTATATCGAATTTGGTTATTTCTTCATCATCAGTTTCATTTGTTTCTCTAGTTGCAACACTAATGTTATCTTCACCATCAAAGTCTCTTCCCCAAGGGTTCCCTTCTTCTTGAAACATCTTTGCTCTTGTTCTAGGGGTCATAGTTGATTGTTTTGATTTTCAATCCAAGTTAATGTATGAGACCTAAGACTCGGATGCAATGAAAAGGATATGATTCTAAGATGAGATATGGAAGTGGTAAGGTATGATATGGCAAGCTAAGAATGCAAAAGCTCAAAGGCAACTCTAGGTCCAAAATTGGTTATGATGTCAGGCTTTACTTGTGTTATGATGGATAGGCACAAGGACCAATGATCAAGAGAGGGTATGTAGGAGATGATGGACTCCAAAAGGATTTCCCTACTCAAGGATAATGGTATGTTCCCTAACTCAAGGATGATGAACCTCAAGTGATGCGGGTGATAGATAGCCAATGGTTTGATTTCAAGACCTAGGAAGAGTAGCCTAAGTGCAAGCTAAGGTTTAGTTTGATCCATGATGAATATGCAAAGGACTAAATTATTGGAGCATGCAAAGTTTGGATGAGATGGTCTTGATATGCAAAGGGGGTTGAACATGCAAGAACTAGGTGGAGTGTTATCCATATGCAAGGACTATGATGAAGGGGATATGAATATGTAAGGATCATGAATATGCAAGGGCTAGGTGAAATGCATGGTCTAGGTGAAATGCATTGTCTAGATGGAATGCAAGGACTAGGTGAAATGCAAGGATTGAAAGGTCAAAACTGAAGGATGATGACCCCAAGAAATCCAAGTGATATGTTTACGTTGTATGTTTGTCTTGTTGGACCCTTTGAGGTTTGCAAAGTTTCAGATGTTGCAAATTACTAGGTGTGATGTTTGTTTGAGGTCTATTTTTGAACACACACACAAGACATAGTAAACAAAGTGTTTTTGAGTTTGTTTTCAACTGTGAATGTGTTTTTATATTTTTGCAATAAAGCACAAATCCTAAGGTTGGAAAGGACAATATCTGCTAGATTCCACGTGGGTTTCCCCAGCCGCATATCCTTAGCATGTGAATCCAGAAGCTTGGTTGCATGGGCTCCCCCTTATAGTGCACTCACTTCTCAGGCCAACCAAGCTTCCAACCCCCATGAAACTCGCATGGTAGATTGATCACCTCTACTAAAAACTGCGAAGATGTGGATGCCTTCACATCGACCGGTGTTGCGCTAGCAAATAGAAGGATTTTGGAAACTACACAAAGGTTTTTAGTTTGGGACCCCCGTTCGAGTGGCCATACATGGGGCACAAGATTAAGCTCCATTTAGAAAGCACTCCAGCCTGAAAAGGTTACGCTCAACAGGGTTTTGGGGAGTACTACTTGGTCCGTATGACATATCTACACTCGTAATCCTAGGCTTTCCCTTAGGATTCATATTTATATACCGGTCGGGGGTAGCTTGGCCAAAAAGCTCCATTGCTGGTCTGAGTTGCCTTGGGGTGAGTATTTTTTTCCACCAAGGTAGACCCAAGTTCTAGAGTCAATAATCGTTTCTCTTGCACCCAGGATCGCACAAGTGTGCAAGGGGAGAGGATACTTCGATTATTGAATCGGGGTGACACATAAAATAGATGGGTCTGGCTTTCTGATCACCTAGTTCGCACAAGGTGAGAGCATAATCACCTACCACCTTCAAGCGCAACAAACAGTGTTCATTGAACCCCTAGTTAAGCCTATGTGAGAAAAGACAATTGTTCATTTTTAATGCACCAATTGAAGTGTTTTCTGATCTAAAAGACAATTGGTTTCAAAATCATGTCTTCGACGAACGTCCTACATCAAAATCTCATTAGTAGTCTCATGCCTCCTTTCTTCAACAAACAAATGTTTTGATTTTCAATTCTTTGTCAAACGAACCTGCAAGAGAACCCAAATTAATAAAATTAGACCCAAAACTAAAATTAAATTAAAATGAAAACTAACATTATTCTAAATTTAAAATTAGAATCTAACTTAAAAAGATAAATCCAAACTAAGAACTAAAAGTTAAATCTAAGTTGAAATTTAAATCTAAAAATCTAAATCTAATTAAAGCTAAGATCTAATTTAAAATAAAAATTAATCTAATTAAAATTTAAAATTAAATTTAATCTAACTAAAAGTTAAAATCAAAATCAAAATCTAAAGTTAATTTAAATCTGGATTAAAAATAAGTCTAGACTAAAGTTAGTTTCAAATTAATTTTAAATTAAAATCTAAATTAAAATGAATTTAAATCTAAAATTACATTTAAGATCTACATTAAAAAAAGAACTCTAAAAAAAACAAAATCTAAACTACATTAACTAAATTAAGAAAAAATAAAAAAAATCTAACTAAATGGGAAATTAGAAACTAAATTAAAAAGTAAAGAAAAAATATAAACTAAACAATAAATCTAAATGAAATTAGAAACTAAAATTCTAAACTAAGTTAAAAATTAGTCTAAAAACTAAATTAAAATTGATCTAAAACTAAATTAAAAACTAAATCAAAATTAATCTAAAAACGAAATTAAAACTTAAATTTAAAACTAAAAATTAAAAACTAAAACTAAACTGAAAATTTAATTTTATAATCTTAAACAACATGCAACAATGCTCTGATGGATTGATGAACGCATGGACATGACAGATGAATCTTTTGACATAACGCTTTAAAATGCATCAGAATACCTCAAAATAGCCTGCAAAAAAATAAATACAGTTATTGCAAAAACATTTAAAATGGAAAAAATTTTGTTTGCTGCAAACTCTGAACCTGCACAAAATGTCAGCACCCAAATAAGATTTAAATTATGGCATTTGACAAAGATGCATAAATGAGAATGTTCACTGTAAGCACAAAATAGCAGAAAGAAGAAAATACAACATTTTAAAAACCTTCTAATGTTTCCAACAAAAGATTTTTTCAAAGCTTTGAAGAACAGTGCAGGGGGTATGTGATCACGTTTTTTTATTCAAAGCTATTTTTTTAGAGCTTTTACTTGTTGTAAATGAATTATTTCACCTCAAAAACAATGCCTGGGGCATTCTTCATGACCAGAGGGCAATTTTAGAGATGTTTTGGACATTTCAAACTATCCAGTAGTGAAAAAAACGTGGCAACAAAAAGAAAAATGTGATTTCATTTGTTTCTCATGCTTCTCCAACAAGTTTGATACTGCTGATATGGTTTCACACAATCCAACAACAACAAAAAATGAGGCAATAATAAAAATGAAGAAACAAAGAAACGATTGCTCGTTCACGTCAGGTTCACCATTTGTAGAGCCAGAAAAATGTATGATTCTATGGAGTAAGAACCACCATTTCAGCTCACATCAATAGAGTCATTCTAATTAAAAGCAAAACAAGAAATACAAATCTAAACTACAGAAACAAAATAATGTTTTTAAAAGAAATCAATCTCCATTGTCTCTTTATCACCAAGATCTTTGTTTATGCATTTGCTCTCAGATTTTATGAGTACAAAATGCAATAAAGAGGCTATGATGAATGAGAAATGCAATCAAGATGCAAAGATGATATGAGTATATAAATTTGTGAGGAAAATTTCATTTAAATAAGATTTCTCTGAGGATGGAGAGGGGTTGAAGATGAAATGTGGGATAAAAGATGTGAGAAAGGAAATGCCATTATCCCACATTGTTGGGTTAAATGTTATGGATGAGAATGAAAGTGATAAAATGTAATATTTCATGAATGGTTTATGCAAATGATATGATTATATGCAAGTTATGATAATTATTTTATTATGAAATAATGATCAATGACTATGATAATTGATTTATTAGTGGAGATGAATATGAAACAATTATGGATGATAATTGATTTAATATGAAAATGATTTTTATGACTTATTATAAATGATCATGTGGTGATAATATTTTAATGATGTGATGATTCAATGAAATGCAATATGAGGTGGACGATATATGCAAGCGATGTGATTTAAATGATAATATAGTTATATTATGAAATGTTGGTGAATGATAGTGCAAAACGATAATGCGACAGATGCAAACGATAATACGAATGGACATGAATGATAATGAGATGATTTAATGATTTGATGAAATGCATGAATAGAAGAAAGTATTTGAATGAATTGATCATTTTAATCAATAGACGAATAATGTGATGATTGCAAGGACAAATTTGAGTGTCTACAATAACATTTTGGTAAACCCTAACAAGAGTGACAACTTTTAGTGTTTATAATGTTTTTTGTCAATTTGATGGCACCTTTCTTTTTTCATTTATATTGCTTTATGTTTTACTTTTAAATCTGCATGAAATTATTGTTGGCAACAAAAGGGCAAACAACTGAGAGGGGGGCTTGAATCAATTTTCATAAAAAATTTACTTATTAAACTTATTCTCATATCTGATAATTAAACATGAAAGAAAAAATCATCACCACATCAGAAACACACATAACACAAATATTTTTATGTGGAAACCCTGTTAGGAGAAATACCACAGTGGAGATTAATCCACAAGTTTATACTTTGTTAAAAGTATATAAAATGGGGAATGCACTTGCATTCAAGCACACTTCCTAGAGCTCACTGCTCAAATACAAAAAGGCTTACTACCCAAAGGAAGATGCATTGTCTTACAATCACATTCAGATTAAATCCATCTAAGAGATTTTGAACTGAGAAAATAACATCCGCCAATGCCTGATTATAGTGATGGTTAAGCACATGAACACTCTTTCTTCTACTCACTCTTCTTCACACTTTACTTTTTCCTTCGAAAGATCTAAAATTTATTCCCGCATAGCACATGCACTTCGCACACTTTACATGTCTCAAAGGATATAAACAATCGGTTATATATCTGCATCTAAGGATAACATCAACTACATGTCGGCCCAAAACAATAAGCAATTATTAATGAAAATCAAATAGTGTTGGAAAAAATATAATAAGGACCCAAAACAACATGTCTTAAACACAAAAAATTTTAAAAAAAAATTCTCAAAGATCCACAACACGCTACAATCATCCTATCGGCCATGAACATGAAAAACATGAACTTCCAAAATAAAATCACCAATCGTGAGCACAATGATCAATGCAAACCAACAACACAAATAGAGCACAATCTAGAAACATCCACAAGCATCATGAATCACCATAGAAGCATTTGCATCAACTCAGATTACCAGAATCACATTATCTTCTTTCAGGAACACCAACAACAACAATAAAACATCTGTCGGAATACCGATACTCATAACTTGATCAAATATTCATGCGAACCTCTGAAAATTTTGGTAGATAAACTAGATATGCTTGAGAACAAACCATTTCATCTACAACTTCTCACCATCAATATTATGAACTAGCTAACAATATGATGGCTATACAAAACTTCACTGCATCACCGACAACCTGTAAGTTATTTTATTACAATTTTCTTAATATCCTCAACATATACAACCTTAAATACATTAATTCCAATAGTGTTGACATCAAATAAAATCACATATCATAAATATCCAACAATCTCCTCCTTTGGCATTGATGGCAACACACGATGTGAAAAACACCATCAACACAACTTTCTCTTGGCACTTTCTCCCCCTTAGGTTCTGACTCTTTTCTCCTTAACTCTTTCACAATTTTTCTCAAGACTCTTCTCCCCCTTTGACATCAATGACAAAGGTACACATTTTATTTCTCCACACAAGCTTTGAACCACATATTCTAAACATCTGACTACTCCCCTTGAGTAGCAACCACCACAACATCAATCTGGATCTCAAGATATGACTATGAGCACAAACTGATGCAAGTAAATGCATCTTAATTCTGATTAGGAGGGGTAATCACCCCTAGCTTCCCTCTAAGATACTCAAAAGTATCCTTAGGAAAGGGCTTGGTAAAGATATTTGTGATCTATTCTTTAGTAGTCACATACTCCAGTCTGACTTCCTTTTCACTCACCTTGTCTCTCAGAAAATGAAACTTGATAGATATATGCTTGGTTTTTGAATGTAGCGCCAGATTCATAGAAATACTAATAGCACTTGAATTATCAAAAAAAATGGCAATAGGTTCATCATACACAATTCTGATATCTTTCAACATTTGTTTGATCCACAATACTTGAGTACAATTGTTAGTAGCAAAAATGTATTCTGCCTCTACAGTAGATAAAGAAATGACATTTTTCTTCTTACTTAACCATGAAATCAACTTCTTTCCCAAGAAAAATGCACCACCACTAGTACTTTTTCTGTCATTCACATCTCCTTCCCAATCAGCATCAGTAAAAGAACTCAAAGTAAGGCCGTCACCTTTAGGATACCATAGGCCAAAATCAATTGTTCCCTTCAAGTACCTGAAAATCCTATTTATAGTTGTCACATGAGATTCCTTAGGATCAGCTTGAAATCTTGCAACAATGCATACAAAATTCATGATATCAAGTCTAGTTTGAATCAAATAGAGAAATCCACCAATCATGGATCTATATCTAGTCTGATTTTCCTTATGAGAATCATCATCTATTGTTAACTTACATCTGGTCACCATAGGTGTACCAACCGGCTTTCAATATTCCATAGAAAAATTCTTTATCAATTATTTCACATACTTGGACTAAGATATAAAGATCCCTTTATCCAACTGAGTAATTTGGAATCCCAAAAAGAATTGCATTTCTCCAATCATGGGCATCTCAAACTCACTCTGCATCTCATTAGAAAACTTCATGCACAAACTATCATCTCCTCCAAAAATGATATCATCAACAAAGACTTCAACAATCAAATCTTTATCATGATCAATCTTGAAATACAAGTTACTATCAGCAATACCTTTATTAAATCCAACCTTCAACAAATACTTGTCCAATCTAGCATACCATGCTCTTGGGGCTTTCTTAAGTCCATACAATGCTTTCTTCAATCAGCAAACCATATCTCCCTAATCAGTCAATTGAAATCCATCAGGTTGCTCAATATATACTTTTTCATTCAATTCACCAATTAGAAATGTTGACTTGATATCCATCTAATAAACCTTGAAGTTTTTGTAAGAAGCATAGGCAAGAAATAGTCTCATAGCTTCAATCGTAGCAACAGGAGAATTTTTTTTTTCAAAGTCAGTTCCCTCCATCTGAGAGTATCTTTTACACACCAATCTTGCTTTGTTTCTGATAACTTCACCTTGCTCATTTATTTTATTTTGAAAGACTCATTTAGTTCCAATTACATTTTTGTCCTTAGGTCTAGGAACAATAATCCATGTATCATTCTTCTCAATTTGTTGTAGTTCTTATTTCATTGCTTCCACCCAATGTTCATCTTTACATGCTTCATTGACATTATTAGGCTCAGTCTTTCAAATCAAGCAATACTCTTCTATAATTCTTCTCCTAGTTTGAACACCTTTGTTCTTATCACCTATAATTTGATCTTCTAAACGATTTAATCTTACATACCTTGGAGTCTTAGGCTATCCTTGAATTTCAGGCTCTTGTGATCTTGCTTCTACACTTTCACTAGTTTCTTCCTCATGATTTTCCTGATTTAGAGTTTGTTCTTTCTTTCCTTTATCTGCATTGTTATTCTGATCATCTAAATCATATCCACTGGTTCTGGATGGTCTAAATGTGTCTTCATCAACATTTAGATTAGTTCTTTCAACTAATATCCTCAATCTCTTATTATAGCACTGATAGGCTTTACTTTTAGTAGAATAACCAAGAAAGATTCCTTCATCATTCCTAGCATCAAACTTACCTATATCTTCATCTCTTTTGATATGGCATTTATTCCCAAATATTTTGAAGTATCTAACAATAGGCTTATGACTAAACCATAACTCAAAAGGGGTCTTACCAGTTTCACCATTGACTTGTACCTTGTTGAGAGTATAAACAACACTACTCACAACTTCTCTCCAATAGATATGAGGAGCATTTCCTTCCAGTATTATAGTCCTAACAACTTCTTGAATTGTCATGTTCTTCCTTTCCACAACTCCATTTTGCTGAGGGGTCTATGGAGCAGATAATTGTCTCTTTATCCCATGCTCTTCACAGAAAGAATTAAACTCACCGAAAGTGAATTCACCACCTCTATCTGATCTCAGACATTTAATCTTCAGACCTATCTCTATCTCAACCATAGCCTTGAAAGTCTTGAATTTATCTAGAGCTTCATATATTTCCCTTAAGAAAGTGACCCATATCAATCTAGAATAATCATCAATGAGTAACATGAAATACCTATCTCCTTGTAAACTTTTGATTCTAGAAGGACCACACAAGTCAGTATGCAAAGCTCCAACACTTCATTTGAACAATACTGTTTACTTTTGAATGAGTCTCCAGTTTTCTTCCCTAACTGAAATTCCTTGCATATGGTATTAGTAGGTTTTATCAACTTAGGAAGATCTCTCACTGCCTGGGTAGAACTTATCTTGATAATGTTGTCAAAGTTTACATGACACAATCTTCTATGCCACAACCAACTTTCATCAACTTGAGCAATCAAACAACTTTTATTAGTAGTACTTAGGTGAAAGATATTACCTTTTTTTTTTGTACCAGACGCAATCACATTTCCAGAACTCCCCAATATTTTACACTTTCCATCCTTGAATTGAAGATTATATCCCTTGTCAACCATATGTCCAACACTTAGGAGATTATGCTTCACACCTTCCACATATAGAACAACATTAGTATTATGCTTACCATCAAAAGGAATGGATCCTCTGCCATGGATAACACCATCTTTGTCATCACTGAATCTTACAACACCTCCATCATACTTTTCCAAGCTCACAAATCTACTTTTATCACCTGTCATGTGATGAGAGCATCCACTGTCAATCACCCATTCATCTTTTTCTTCAACATTGGCAGCTAGATCTTTCTCAACATTCATCTAGCTAGTGGAATCAACAGGTACAAGATTACTTTCCTTGATAGAAATAAATATAAACTCATCCTCACTTACATTCCCTTTATCATATTCATCATCTATCACACCTTCATCAACAGCAAAATAACACTTTCTTTGGAATCTAGGCTTGTTATATCTCGACTTAGGAACTCTTTCAGGACACATTGAGAAAAAATGACCTATCTTATTACAAGAAAAATATTTAAGAGGCAATTTCCCTTTACAATTACCTTCTCCTTTGGCTACTCTCTTGACAAGAAGTGCTTCAAGCTTGTCTAGCTTTCTCTCCTCTTCTTCAATCTCTCTCATTTCCTACTCATATTTGGACATTTTTCTAGAGGAACTTTCTCCCGAATCATATCTTTGCTTATCTTTCCCATATACAGTAGCTTTAAATTTAGATTTTGTCTTAGGAAGAGATTCACTTAACTCAAAAGCAGCAAGCTTACCAATCAAGATGTCTTTGGTTAAATTTGTCACAGTTTGGATCTCCTCAATAGCAGCAACTTTGTGTTTGTATGCAGCAGGAAAGGATCTAAGCACCTTAGCAAAAATATCTGATTCTTCCAATGTTCCACTAGCACATCTGATACTACACACAAGTTCATTCACTCTTTGCATAAAATAATTAATGTTTTCATCTTCACCCATTCTCAATGTTTCATATTTCCTTTTCAAACTCTACAGCTTAGCAATCTTCACATGGGTATCACCTTCATACAAAGTTTCCAAATATTTCTAGATCTCATAAGCAGTCTTTAGCTCCATTACATTTGTCATCTTAGAATCAGTTAGAGCACTCAACAATGCTTCCTTAATCTCATATATAGTAGAAGGACCATTCTGAGGGATGATATATCTATTCTTTGTAATTTTCCAGAAGGGTTCACCAATGCATCTCAAATGAAACTCCATTCGAGTCTTCCACAAAGAATAATTTGTTCCATCAAATCTCGAACTATCCTTCTTATATGTTGCCATCCCAAATCACCTCAAGCGATCAAGCTTCTCTAGAGGAACCTGCTCTAATACCAATTGTTGGAAACACAAGGGCAGACAACTAAGAGGGGGGGTGAATCAATTGTCATAGAAAATTTACTTATTAAATTTATTCTTGGATCTGATAATTAAACATGAAAGAAAAATCCATCACCACATCAGAAACACACATAACACCAAGATTTTTATGTGGAAACCCTGTTAGGGGAAAAACCATGGTGGAAATTAATCCACAAGTTTATACTCTGTTAAAAGTATAGAAAATGGGGAATCCACTTGCATTTAGGCACATTTCCTAGAGCTTGCTGCTCAAATAGAAAAAAAGGCTTACTTCCCAAAGGAAGATGCACTATCTTATAGTCACATTCAGATTAAATCCATCTAAGAGATTTTGAATTGAGAAAATAGCATCTCCTAATGCCTGGTTACAATTTTGGTTAAGCACATGAACACTCTTTCTTCACACTTTACTTCTTCCTTTGAAAGATCTAAACTTTATTCACACATAGCACTTGTACTTCTCACACTTCAAATGTCTCAAATGATATAAACAATTAGTTATATATATCCGCATCTAAGGATAACATCAACTATATGTCGACCCAAAAAAAATATAAAATGTGTACAAACTTTCGGCCCAAAACAATAAGAAATTATTAATATGAATCAAATAGCATCAGCCAAAACATAATAAGGACCCAAAACAACATGTCTCGAACACAAAACACCTTAAACTATTTTTCTTGAAGATCCACAACATGCTACAATCATCTTGTCGGTCATGAACATGAAAAACACAAACTTCCAGAAAAAAATCACCAATCGCGAGCACAACGATCAATGCGAATCAACAACACAAGTAGAGAATGATCTAGAAACATCCAAAAGCATCATGAATCACCACAGAAGCACTCGCATCAACTTAGATTACCAAAATCACATTATCTTCTTTCAATAACACCAACAACAACAACATAACATCTACCGGAACACCGGTACTCATAACTTGATCAAATTTTCATGCGAACCTATGAAACTTTTGGTGGATAAACTAGATATGCTTGACAAAAAAACATTTAATCCACAACTTCTCACCATCTATATTCTAAACTAGCTAATAGTATGATGGCTATACAGAACTTCATTGCATCATTGAGAACCTACAACTTATTTTATTACAATTTTCTCAATATCCTCGACCTATACAACCTTAAAGACATTAATGCCAATAGTGTTGACATCAACGACAACTACATATCAGAAATATCCAATAATTATTTCATAAATGGATAATACTTAATTTATTAAAGGAAAAAAACTGATTTGAATAGATTCATAGACACTGAACTCAGAAAATAATTCTTTATTGTAAGTGTAAATGAATAACGAAGAATAACACAAAACAACCATTTATTTTATTACAACTAAATTACAATGTCACATTATTACATATCTTTTTAAAGATGAGTAGCTATAGAGAAGGAAAGCTCTTGTTTTGTATAAATAACATATGTCACTTTACATAGACACAATTTATTCAAAGCTATTGCTCCTGAAAATGGATTACAAATTGATTCCAATTTCCAAGCTTTTGTTGGTGACAACGTAATACAAATGTGACTAAAAATAAATGCATGATTCCAAGATTCTGCTGGTGACAACATAATACAAATATGGCTCTAAAAATAAATACAAGGGATTTTCCTGGCCAACCATGTTGGAGAAAAGGGGGCTATGAAGATACAAAATGTACTTATCCACTTTGAGAACTAAATTCATGCAAAATATGAGGGGTAGTAAAATTGCTCCCATATTCTACCTATAGTCTCCATGCATTGGGATAACACTTATCTCCATCAGAGCTCCTCATCCTGGTTCAAAACATGTCTGAGAATTCAGGTCAACCAAATCAACTTCTTTCCAATTCCACACATTTTGAACTTGAAGGAAAGTAGTCTTTTACTTTGTAACTACATAACTAGAGGCAACAAAATTTAGAGTATCCCTAATAATACCACATCATCTTCTTCATAAATCCTTATTAACCCTACAAAATGAAAACCCTTATGACACTATCCACTATCACTATCCTTATTTATGGGCCACAAATGTCACTACCAGCTTGATCCCTATTTACTTAAGCCTTACATGTACAATCAAAATGTTTAATTTGATTGATGTCTAGCTACATTCAAACTGTACCTCAAGCTAACAAGCTATAAAAATCACCAATGACACTCAAACGATATGAAATCATTACAAATATTGTTTCATTAAAGCTATGAGTTGTCCAATAAATTGCTTTGGATGTTCATATGGCATTAATTGCCACTCGTAGTATGACTACCACACTTTCTTCAAAAATATTAAGAATTTCAATTAAATGAAAGGTAGTATGTCGAGGCATTGAAAAGAGAGAATGGGCGATGAGTGATGAGCCTTGATCTTTCCATGTGTTTGAATCTAATGGTTCTAGTTTTATTCTAGAGGTTTCAATTCGCAAGTCTAGTCCTTCAAATATTTACTTCTGGAATGCAACTATAGCCATCCATTCAAAATTCATCGAGCAGTCGTATTATATTGATCTACACTAACATCTAGCTACAAATATGGAATATCCTTCACACTATTATAAATTATTCTATAAGGTTGATAATTCAGCCTTGTTTGGCCTTTACATCCTTTGTGTAAAACGTTCTTAAGTTTTTAAGCCTTGGTCCTACGTTCTTCCTAGGCGGTCCCTCTTTTAAAACAAACTTTATGCACGTACATATTTTAGTTTCTGCCACTTAAGTTCTTGTATCGCTCATTGCCAAAATCCTTCAACCCATCGTGTTCATTACCGCAATGAGCAATGAGCCTTGATCTCACCACGTTTCCACATCTAATGGTTCTAGTGTTATTCTAAAGTTTTCAATTTGCAAGTCTAGTGCTGTAGAGATTTACTTCTGGAATGCAACTACAATCTTCCATCAAAAATTCATTGAACGGTCGTGATTATATTGATTTGCACCCACATTTCACCTCTGAATTTTTTTTATTACTTTGAGATTATGTTTAATTTTGCAAAAAAAAATCTTATTCATTTGAAAATAGGTTTCATTCACCAATGATCATTTTTTTTGGTTTGAAAAAAAAAAAATCGCCAACAAAATTGTTTTTTCTGTTTTGAAAATAGGTTTAATTTGCCAATGGAAATATTTTCTAGGTTTGAAAATAGATTTTAATTCCCAATGAAAATATTTTATTGGTTTAAAAAAAATTGCAATTCACCAGGATTTTCCACAGACTTCTAACGATTAGAAAAGATTTGCCAATTGATTTTTTTTTGTCGAAAAATGAAAAAATTTGCCACTAAAATTAATATTTTTATTGGGAAATATACAAGATTCGCTAGGATTTTACACCTTCACTGAGGGGGGGGTTTCTTAAAGTTATCCTTGTATAATACAAAGTGACTTTACTTGGTGTGTGGGTTTTTCCCCCGTAAGGGTTTTTCCACGTAAATCTAGTGTTCATTTTGTGATTGTGTTAAATTTGTCTACTCTATTATTCTATGAATGACATATCTACATTTCTCTTCTAAGAATAGGTATTAGGAAGGCGTTTTTGCACCTAGCTTTCCTTTCAAGTGGTATCAAAGCTTGGCTAGTTGTGTTATCCTTATGGGTAGGACAAGATTTTTGTGCTAATTCTACAATGGGAATCTTGTAGAGGAAACTAGTAGTCTTGATTGCAGATTGAGATGGAAAGTACATCAGGAAGAGTAGAAATTGAAAATTTCAATGGTGTAAATTTTGAGTTGTGGAAACTCAAAATGGAAGACCTATTGGTGGATAGAGATCTCTAGATTGCTATGTCTGGAACTAAACCATCAGGAATGAAACAATAAGATTGATACCTCATTGATAGAAAAGCCAAAGGGTTGATTAGACTCTATCTAGTAGACTTTGTTCGCCTGAACTTCCATGAGAAGAAGACTGTATCTTCATTATGGAAGAAACTTGGTGATATTTATCAAGGGAGGTCTCTGGTAAATAAGTCATTCCTGATAAAGTAGTTATAATCCTTGAAGATAGAGGAAGGTACATCTATATCAAACCATCTAAATTCATTTAATATGATTATTGCTCAATTGGCATCTATGGGTGTGAATATTTATGACTAAGATCACTATATGATTTTTTTATGCTCCTTTCCTAACACGTGGGACCATCTGGCAATGGTTATTAGAAGTAAAACCACTTTCAATATGGAAGACTTGGTTGCTTCATTATTGTTAGAATAAATATGAAGTAAATCTTCTAAGATGGCCAAAGAGGCCCTTGTTGTTTCAGGCAGATCAAAGGATAAAAACAAGAATAAAGACAAAAATTCTAATACAAGTTTGAAGGGAGATCAAAGTCTCCAACCAAGAAGTCCAAGGTGAAATGATAGAATTGTGGACAGAAAGGACATATCTGAAAGGATTGCAAAGAGGAGAAAAAGAAGAACAACAATAAAAATTATTCGGATAATGATTCTTCTTTGAGTGATACAAATGCCTTTATTGCTACCTTGGCAACCGAGGCATTGGATGATGTCTGGCTAATTGATAGGTGCATCTTTTCACATTACATCTCACAAAGATTGGTTCACAAAGTATGAAAAGTATGTTGGTGTAAAGGTGTATCTAGAAAGTGACTCATCTCTTGAAATTGTTGGCCATGGAAGAGTCAGAATTCAATTTCTTGATGAAAGAATCAAAGGAATTGATGGCATAATGCACATACCAAGATTGGCTCATATTTTTCTTTCTGTTAGTAAGTTGAATGATGTTGGCATGCAAGTTTCATTCTTGAGTGGTGGTTGCAAAATGACTAGAGGCTCAATGGTGTTGGCCAAGGGTGCACGTATTGGCACTTTATACAAGTTGGATGCATGTATTGTTCATTGTAACAATTTCTTTGAAAAGTCAGACAGAGTTGCTCGTGTAGGGAAGAAGAACGTTGTTCCTTTGGGTGCAAACTCTTTGGATGTGAAACTCCCAACAAAGAAAACTATGTTGTGGCATCATATACTTGGTCACATAGGATAAAAGGGCTTGAAAGCCTTGAAAAATAAAATCTTGGTTGAAGGTCTCAATGACTGTAACCTAGAGTTTGATTTTTGCAAACATTGCATTTATGGAAAGCAACACGACATTTCTTTTTATTATACTCCTCATAAATCTTCTAGCATACTATATTATGTTCATTATGATGTATTTAGTCCATTGAATGTTCTTTATTTATTAAATTCTAAATATTATGTTTCATTTATAGATGATTATTCAAGAAGGGAATTTGTGTATTTTCTAAAAAGTAAATCAGAAGTGTCTATTCGGTTTAATGAGTTTAAAAATTTGGTAGAAAATCAAACTGGAAGGAAAATTAAATTCTTGAGGATGGATAATGGTGGTGAATTTTGTTCTACAAAATTTTGAAAGATATTGTAAATACCATGGGATTAAAAGGCATTAAAATAAACCTTACACTCCACAACAAAATTGAGTTGTTGAAAGGTTAAACATGACATTGATGGAAAGGGTGAGAAGTATGTTGAGCGGTGTTGGTCTAGAGAAGAAGTTCTAGGTTGAGGAAGTGGCTACAACATGTTACTTGGTAAATCGATCTCCCTCTTCGGTGCTCATGGACAAAATTCCTATGGAAGCATGGTCTGGTAAGAATCCCTCTCTAAGACATATTTGAGTCTTCGACTATGAGGCATATGTATATGTGCATAGTGAGAAAAGATCTAAATTGGAGAACAAGGCTGCTAAATGTATCTTCATTGGCTATGGCATTGATGTGAAAGGATACAACCTTTGGAATCTTGTTATTGAGAAGGTAGTATACAAAAGAAGTGTAATATTTCATGAGCTAAAACCTTCTACAATGGATCTTTAGTCAAAGATGAAAGAGAAGGAAAATATGTAGTTGAAATTCCTCTAACTCCAAAAAAAGAGGAACTACAAACACCAAGTGTACCTGAATCTGAGGAAAGCTCAAGCAGTTTTGAGAGTTTTGAACAAGAAGAAGAACCACAACCTTAGTCTTAGCTTGTGAAGAAGCCTACACATGAAATATGACAACCTGAAAGGTATGGGTATTCCATGTTGGATTTAAGTTGTGCCTATGATTTGATTAATAGCACTAATGAAACTAGGACTATGAAAGAGGAAATTAAAATGTATGATTCAGATTCCTAGTTGGAGACTATGAATGAAGATATGCCATCATTGAAAAAGAATGAAAGCTGGGATTTAGTACCCTTTTCTGAAGGTTGAAAGGCTATGGTTGTAAATGGGTATTTAAAAATAAAATTGGTCTGGATGGTAGTGTGGAGAAGTATAAAGCTAGGTTGATTGTGAAAGGTTATTCCCAGATAGAGGGAAATGATTATGGAGAAATATTTTCTCCTATAGCTAAGTTGATATCTATTAGATTTCTATTGTCACTTGTAGCTATGTATGACTTAGAGATTGAGCAAATGGATGTGAATACAATGTTTCTTCATGCAAATTTGGAAGAATAGATTTATATGTCCTAGCTAGAGCACTTTGTTGAAAGAGGTAAAGAAAATCTAGTTTTCAAGTTAAATAAATCTTTGTATGGCTTACAAAAATTACGTAGAATGTGGTACCAGAAGTTTGACACATTTGTGTTGTCATTAGGATTTGTAAGATCAAAATCAGATCATTTTGTGTATTTTAAATCTAAAAATGGTTAGTTGCATATTATTGCCCTATACATGGATGATATTTTATTCTTTGGGAATAGTAAGAGTATGATTTCTAATTTAAAATCTCAGTTATCTGCATAGTTTGAAATGAAATATTTAGGTGCAGCAAGGTTTATTCTAGGGATGGAAATCATAAGGGATAGAGATGGTAGAAATATTTGGCTCAATCAAAGTAAGTATATCAATGCTATCCTTGAGAGATTTAACGTGACAAATTGTAAACAATTAGTTGTTCTATTATTGTAGGGAACAAAACTCTCTATTGAGGATTATTTGAAATCTCCTATTGATATGGAGGACATGACTAGAGTGCCTTATGCAAGTGTGATTGGTAGTTTAATGTATGTGATAGTCTATACTAGGCCATACATTGCCCAAGTAGTGGGAGTACTTAGTCAGTTTATGGCTAATCCTAGGAGGCCACATTGGGATGTTGTGGAAAGAGTTTTTAGGTATTTGAAGGGTACCTCTGAGTATGCTTTATGTTATCATGGTAACTCCATTAGATCATAGGGTTCAATTAGAATTGGTGGATATGTGGATTTTGATTGGGTAGGGGACATTAACAGTAGAAGATCCACTAGTGGATAAATATTCATGTTGTTTGGTGGTGTCATAAGTTGGATGAGAAAGCGACAAGTTGTAGTCACTTTGTCTACTACTAAGGCAGAGTACATGTCAGAAAATCATGCCTGCAAGGAAGTGGTTTGGCTTAGACATGTGTGTTCTGATATTGGGTTTAATGAAAGGAAGATTACTATTTGTTGTGATAGTCAGAGTGCTATTTTTTTGGAAAAAAAACCAACTTTCCATGCCACAACGAAGCATATCAATGTACAATACCATTTCATTCATGATATGGTGGAGGATGGAAAGGTTAATCTAGAAAAGGTGTATACTCTGGATAATGTTGCAGATGCATTAACTAAGCATGTGAGCACAAATAAGTATAGGTGGTGTGCCAATTTGATGGGCCTTAGGGCCTATGATATTCAGTAACTTGGAAGCTTTGGAAGAAGCCAGTAAGTCTTTGTCAAGTGGGAGCATGTTGGAAATCATGCCTCAACTTACTGGTTTGTGTTTTACACTTACAACATTGTGTCTACCTTCCTTATCGGGCTAACCTTCCTTTGTTGAAGAGACCTTATTCTCTATCTCCTTGATGGATCAAAGACATTCAATTTGGTGTGGTGTATTCTATCAGCGGGAGTTGATCACTTTGGTAGGAGTCTTCTTAGCATCTCCTTGATACTCCAATGAGAGTGTATTGGGCTGACATTGTGATGCCACTGGTACATTGAGTCTTGTCCCCTCGACATACCGATGGGAGGCTAGAGGAATCTTTTTGGTGGGAATTTGAAGTCAATCCCTTCGATGAGCTGATAAACCTCATCAAAGTGACATTTCAATATTGGTGGAAGCCAATATGAAGTGCCCCCCAATATGCCAATGCATATGACCCACAATCCCATGAGCGATGACTTGGTGGGACCTGACCATGCCAAGTTAGAAAGCGATAATTGGTTGGTAAACATTAAGGTTTGTTTGATCGAATGATTTGGCAAGTAATACAGACATCAAAGTGACTTGGTGAATTCGAAGAGAGCATGAATAGAGTCTCTTCGATGGTCCAATATGGAAAATAGTTAGACCATTTACTGTAGTTACCTATGGAATTTGAATCAAATAGTTCCTTAGTAGTTTGGAATGTAGAATGAATGTTGTATCAACATTGTATGTTCTATAATGTTTAGCTGTGTTGTTCGAATTGAACTGAAGTGAGGTTGATTAGGGAAATGTAATGCTACTGAAGTAGGAATTGTGAATTTACATCTAGAAGCACGAGTCTGTAACTCTATATGTAAACATAATTTATTGTAATACAAAGTGACTTTTCTTTGTGTGCGAGTTTTTCTCCCATAAGGGTTTTCCTATGTAAATATAGTGTTCATTCTGTGACTTTGTTAAATTTTTCTACTCTATTATTCTATGAATGTGCATCTTAATGAACTGTAACTTGAAATTGAATGACATATTTGCATTTCTCTTCTAAGAATAGGCTTTAGGAAGGTGTTTCTGCACTTAGATTTCCTTTCAGAACATTCAGGTGTGCTAGATTGAAGATCTTCTTCCTCAACGGCTTAGGTATATTCTCTTCATCTTGTTTCTACTTTACCTCACATCCATACTTACATGTATGCTTGCTAAAGTGGGGAAAAAATATAATGGTGTGAATTTGCACCCTAGGAAAATTTCCCATTTCCATAACCCTTACCTTACAAAAAGTAAATCCAATGATGTGAATTCCACATCTGCCACCTTTATCCATCCACCTATCCATGTATTTTTGTGTTGGTGGAATAATCTTTGTCGGGGATGCATGTGCACCACACAGACATCTATGCACCATATTATCATCCTGACAAGATTCCTACCTCTAGAATCTACATAGATGTTAAGTTTCCTATTGGAAGTCAAGCATACTATCCCTTTCCTCCTTGACCAATGAGAAATGGATATTTTACCTCTCTTTTTCCATTCAAATGAACCAATTCTTCATTCCTTCACTTCTTCTGGACTCTCTTGATCAATTCATTCTTTCTTAGATCCATTCTTTCACTCTCAAGCTTCTACATCACTATTGCTTAGCTGCAAGTTGTTGGTTTTTGGCTCCTACACCATGTTTATTGTGACAATGCTACTATTGGAGGACTTGCGAGCTCTCCCCTTCCACTACTTTCCTTGAGTGCTCGTAGCTATGAAGGTGATATTTTCCATTGATTTTTCCTCTTTGCATCATTTTGATCATTACATAGCATACTTTTTGTTGGTTCTTTCTCTTAGTACCACCATTTCCTTTCTATCTCTTTCTCATTTTCTATAACTTGTGGCTATCTATTTATCCATGGAGGTGGAAAAACCGAAATAGGGGGACTAACTGAAGAAGTCCTCTAAACACAACCACAACATTTTTCTCATTTCTTTGTATAGTGCTTGTGGGTGGAGCCACTTGAAGATTCCACTTGTGGGTAGAAAGGTCTAATTTCTCACCCTTTCTTTGTTAATTCTAATATAATTTAGTTGTAGTATTCCTCTCATTATATTTTTAGTTCTATACTTTTCCAAAATTCTGCCATAGTATAAAACACTTAACAATCTGACTATCAGTAGGTTTCCATGTGTTTCAACCTATTTTTTGAACCTATATCCATATAGACTCCAGTACACCCCTGAGACACTAGCACACCATGCTAGAGTATGTGATCTATGTTGTTGTCCTTAGACAATGAGTTGTCTGGGCAATAGTTTGAACCTTTGAAACCGGATCTTCTGACCTTGTAATTAACATCTGTCTTAGTAGAAGGAAAGTAGTACTCAGATTACTCTTCCTTTGTAGCCTTAGTACCTTGACCCTTCCAATTCTCTTAGAAAAATTGAGGTAGATTAGGGTAGGTCATTTCTTAGGACTCTCTCGTGACCTAGAGTCCTAGGGTAGTGAGTCCCCCTCCTCTACATCTAGTTTTATCTAAAGTGCAAAATGAGTTAAGATAGTGAACCCTTGAAGGAAAAACCCAAGCCTAGAAATATAAAACCTAAAATTAAGAAGAGTAAACCTGAGGCATCAAAGGATAAACCTAAAACAAAAGGGGTTAAGTGATATTTTACAAGGTTTATGGAGGATGATCTTATGGATTTGTTCCCTGGGGTGAAGATTATTGGTAAAAGAGCCATAGGTGAGGGAATTCTAACAAATCACCTACAAGATTGGGCTAGAGGTATTGGTGATATTATAGCTCACTAGAGTGGGTGGGATTTGTTCAAGTATCCATACAAGACACAAACTTTCCTTCATCCATCTTGCAACATATGGATGTTTGATCTTGGAAAAATCATTATGCCAAATGTTTTTGTTGAAGTAGATTTGATCAAGGAGATTACAAAATGTTATATAATCCTAAAGCCAAAATCATAAGAAGTGTTTGGACAAAACTATGGATTGATATTAAAGATAAAATATCCTTGTAATTCTATTAAATTGGAAAATATAATTAGATCAATCCTTAGGAATTTTGTAGTGTTTTACTCAGTTTTTTCATTACATTTCAATCCAGGGATCATACAAATATTTCCTACACTTTAAAAGATTATGCCAAAGACCCTTGACATAAAGAACATCATCTATATTATGCTTTCCATCAAAACTAATTGAACCTTTTCCACATATCTTAGTAGATTTATCATCACCAAACTTAACAATATCACCTTCAAACTTCTCAAGTTTAACAAACTTACTCTTATTACCTGTCATATGATTTGAGCATCTGCTATCAATTATCTAGTGATTTTTCTCCTCTCTAACATGAAAAATAGTCATAATAGTTCCTTTGATATTGTGACCTATTTCTAGAGCAATTTACTTCACACATCTTTTAGAGTTAGTAGAATTATTTCAAACATTCAAAGCCATGAACAATAATTCATCATTTTCATCATTTGGGTAGTCAAATTCATCATTGGATATGCTATCATCTTCTTTAACATAATAACTTATCTTAACAGATTTACCTTTATTATCCTTATATTTGTCATTTGAAACTTTGGTTGGACATCTTGAAGCATAACGACCTATCTTTCCACAATTGAAATATTTCAAAAGTAACTTACCTCTATAATTTCCAATCTCCTTTTTCAATCTCCTAAAAAAAATTTCTTTTATCTCATCAAGATCATTCAGATCTAATCCATCATCCTTCTCTTTTTTGATAGCTTTAAATGCAGTCTCTTTTCTTGAATCATTTTGACCAAATTCTCTCAATTTAAAAGTAGTTAATGCACCAAACAATTGATCTCTAGAATAATGATATAAATCCTAAAATTATTCAATAGCAGAAACTTTATGACTCTAAGATTTAGGAAGTGTTCTTAATACCTTCTTTACCACCTCATCTTCTAGTAGTTTTCTATAAAGGACATTGACAAAATTAACAACTTCATCCACTCTATGCATGTAGCCTACAATATCTTCATCCTCTAGCATCCTTAGGGTTTCAAGCTTATTCTTCAAATTATGCATCTTTTCTTGCTTGACCTTATCGTCTCCTTCATAGACATTTTCTAGCTTCTTCCATATTTCTTTAGTAGATTTGTAGCTCATAACCTTCACAAGCTCTAAATCAACAAGACCACTCAAAAGAAAATTCCTTTCTTTTCCATTGCTCTCATAAGACTTGATCTCATCATTAGTTGTAAAACCATTAGTAGGAATGGTATATCCATCTTCAATTGACTTTCAAACTCCAAACCCTATGGAAACAAGGAAACTTCCATCCTAGTTTTTTAGAATGCATAATTCATTCCATCAAACAAGGGAGACTCCTTGTGTGCCATCTAGATCTACCTCAAGAGGTTAAGCTTCTTCCAAGGAACCTTTCTCTGTTACCAATTGTTAGATGCATAGGAAAATTGAGAGGGGGGTGAATCAGTTGTACATTAAAACATCAAAACCCTTATTAACATTTAGATATTTATCAGCCCTTAAACCCTTCATAAGATTTAGCATGAAAGTAAACATCAACACTTCAAAATACCATGCACAATAGAACACTAGATTCATGTGGAAAACCCAAGGGAAAAACCATAGTGAGGATTAGCTCACAATATAAATTAATAGAAACACCAAATATAATAGGCTCATAGACAGAGGGATCAATGCCCAAAAGAAGGAAGGGGTCACTACCAAAGGACTCACTATCTGGAAGAAATAAGATAGAAGAAGGGGTGGATAGCTACCAATTTGAACTACTAATAATACATCTCTCTTATGCTGAAGGTACAGTTCCTCTGAAGCACAAACAAATCATCAACAAACTAAAATATAAACACCTTCTTCTCACTACATCTTGCAATCATAGGCATTGAACCTCACACTCAGATCACCACACTTGATCACTTTCACATCTTTTTCATCATCCACACAATCTTCTCAATCCACACAACTCCCCTTGTATTTATACCATTCACAACCTAAAATAATCCTAGTTAGGTTGGCCTTAAGGAAATGTATGCACCTCAACTGTTCAATATCAAATAGGTTAGAACCAAAAACTTCCATGATATAAAGAAGTGAAGTAAAACCATGCCACAACTTAATTGGGACCCAAATCTACACTGAAATGCTTCTCAAAACTTACAAAAACAACAACCATCCACCACAAATAACACTAACAAGCCAAGTTAGCCAGACCTACACTAACACTAATAAGCAATCACAAGCACGCCTCTCTAGGTCAAGAAACATCTCATGGACCACACAAAAAAATTCTAAAAAAACTTAGAATTTTCCACATCATAAGAATATTTACCACAACTACTTCAACCACCTAAAACTTAAGAACACATTCATTCTGTGCAACTAGACACATTGGCACAGATATCCAACACACCAAACAACCTTGCAAAACAACACAACAAATAAAAATTCAAGGAAAGGTAGATATAGACAATATAAGCACGTTCCTAGATCTTCAAGACAATAACCTTGACTGTGGAGAAATACAGAGTAATCTCATTTCTCCTAGACACCCTATTTCACCAAACAAACATATTATCAAACACATCTTCCACTGCAGAACGGTCCAAAACCTAAAATTCTAGATATAGAATCTCTAAACACCTCTAATCATCATATCCAAACCACTCGAGCATATCTTCAACCATAAATAATTTCATAGTAGAACAATGAACACCAATTTTCCACACTAATCTCTCTTTTATTCATTTTTTTCAAAAGCACTTGGAAACCAATTGAACCAATTCCATTAGCAACACTACTAACATCTCTGCAACACATCTACAATAAATGTAACACATCTTATTAACCGCAACACATCCACAATACCAACAATCTCATTAAACACAACTTTTGTAACTATACAAAAGTAAGACATTAATGACAATACTAGAAACATTATGTTGTCATCAATGCCAACAACTCCAGGCTTCCAACAACTAAGGGTTGACCTCATCAACACTAACAGAATTCCAACACTCTCTTCATACAAGGGGTTCACATGAATTAAAACACCAAAACAAAACAATTCAAGCTTCCAATAGGAAAGAGGAGAAAGGGATTCTTGGACAAGACAAAAAAAACATGGAGAAGAAGGGTTGCATGGAGTTACAAAGAAAGAAGTTCAAAATAATTTTAAAAAAAACAAAGATGCTTGGAAAAGGTTGGGCATGACATAAGGTAGGTTGGAGAATATAGAAAATGTGATAAGAAGAAGAGGGGAGGTTGTATAAAGATAAGGAGAGCGTAATAGAAGTTAGCACAAAACCTTGTGCAAGTTGAAGAATAGAAAAAATAGCGGTAGCCATGTTGGATAGAAATAAGATGATGAATCGAAGAAATAATTGTTATCACAAGAAATTGCACCTTACTGAACATGAAGTTCAACACTCCAATGACACAATAGAAACAAACTCAAGGTGTGGAACCTTTGCACATATGAGGTTGAATCTCTCGAGAAGGTTGGATTCCTATTTTGATCCAAGTGTAATTTTTTGGTCTAACCCAACAAATGAAAACATACCACTACACAACTCTAATAGCTCACAGGGGGAAAGGGGAGAAAGAAAGCATGAAAATGAAATGGAGGTGGTACACCAATATGGAAATTTGTTTCTTCCTAGTTGAGATTGCATAATAATTTTGTCAAAAAGGGATCAAGGGACTCACACAGATTGCTATTTGGTCAATTCCCAGAGGTAAACATGGAGATTAGGGTTTGACATGGTGTTGGAAGGAAACGAATATTCTCAAATAGAAATTGCAAATGATTTAAATTAAACATTAATGCATGGAAAGAGATAAAAAACACTTATATATGCAGGTGTTGAACTTACACAAACATAAACAAGTTGAGAGAGGAAAGCTTGATTAATTTCAATGATGTAGAGGCAACAAGACAATCTTTACAATTGTAGATTGTAAAATTTAATTCTACCAAAGAAAAACCTCAGAGGAGATAGAGGAAGAACCCTTGAAATGAATAAATTTCTTGCCTTTATATATCAAGCATAACTTAGAACAACAAATTGAACCCTAAATCTAATCAAGGTTAATAATAAATTCTATGCATGAAAGGAAGAAACCCTCCCATGAAGATTGCGATTAGGGAAAAGATCCATCATAAAGGTCAACAATGAGAAATAAATGAGCATGAGCACCCATAAAATAAACTTGCAAAACTTAAGGGGACAAATAAATGTCATCCTTGAAGTTCACAAATCAAAACAGGCCACTCAGAAGTTGGATTGAGCATTAATGGTTTTGTTCAGAAAACACATAAAATCCATTGAAAGGGTCGAAGCGTCAAGCCCAAAATAAAACCTTTGCTATGCATTGAATGGTTTGAAGCCGCAAAAAAGCATCTTTTCTAGCGATCGAGCATCGGGCTTACTTCATACTATAAGAAAATCTTGGCATCAAACTATCAAAGATCATGCTTTAGGAGTTCACCATACCACATACCAAAAGAAAAGAAGAGAGAAGGTTGAAGGAGAAAATTGTGAAGTTTGGAAGGATCACTCTTTTCAAGCTTGGAAGGTCACGAAGGAGGCTTACGCCTTCTCACAAATGCAAAATTTGGTAAAAAGGAAGATCGAAGGCCAAAGTTCAAAATGAGAAATGGGGTTCAGAGGGAAGAGTTACCTCTTACCAAAGAAAGGTAAGTGGTAAAGGATAAGGCCAAAGACTGAAGTCTAACAATTCAACACAACCAAATTTTTGAAAGAAGGAGTGAAAGTGAGAAGGAATAAAGGAGGAAGATGAAATTCCAATGCTCAAAATGTTGAAGATGTTTGAGGGAATAGGGGTCGAAAGGAAGCTCAAATTATTGTGATGAAAATATGGAAAGCGGTAAGAGGGAAGACCGACCCCTGATGTCTAAAAAATCAAGACTTAGAAAAACCTTGAAAAGCCTCTTCCAGACTTCGGTGATTGGGGTAAGGTTGAAGGCTTACCATGAGAGATTAGTAAGGGTTAAAGGGGAAGGCCAATGATCAACACCTAAAAAACTTAGAAGGAAAGGAAAGAAGAAGAAAAAGAGATGGAGAAGTGGGAGCGATGATGAAGGCATGTGAGTAGAGAGGTAAGAGAAATCCCAAAAGCTGGAAACTTTAGGACTTAGCCAATTTTAGGACCCTTGAAGGATAATTCATGCAATATGGCCCATGTAGGATCTCTCAAACTAGTTATCAATGATGGGCCATCAAAGGGTGGCATGAAATGTCAAAATTTATGTGAGATGATTTCCTCCAAATCGTGGAATCCAAAGGCCTTATTGGTCCATTGTGCATAGTGTCATAAGGGAAAAACTTAAATAGCTAGGCCTCCCAAGGGGAAAAACAAAAAATGTGTAGGCCCGCACTTGGAGAGAAGAATGAAACTAGGAACATACATTCCCTTAAGGAGAATCTAGGGTGTGTAAGAGCACTTCATAGAAAGGAAAAAAATTACAATATATACATAAAACTAACAAGAAGAAAAAAAATAGAAGTTTTCCTTTGTCAAAGATGAACCTTCTGAAGGAGTTGATCTCCCTCAGACCATAGTTATATGCCTCACCCAATTGCAACCACCAAAAATTACTACCAAAATGCATGGAACTACGTAAAATTCCTACAAGGTGAAGGATACTTTACTCTAAATTTTTCTATTGCAAGGGAACCATATGATGCAAGTGTTAGATTCATCTGAAACTAGTGCCTCAGGTGAAAATATAGAAACAAGGGTGAAACTTCCTAAAGATAGGTCAACACGCAAGAATAAACCTTTTGTGGAAGGAAGAGAAATCACCTCAAAAAAGGATAGGCCAAAGTCATCACAGTTGACCTCCTCATTGCATGAACTGAAACAAAAAGAGAAAGCTTCTAGCTCACATTGTGATGTAAAATATGCCAAACCTATTTTTTTATCTACACAATGAATCTCTTCTTCATGAAACTCAAATGAAAAACTTTGAAGCTCAGGAATACTTTCAAATTGAGTAATAGAAGAATCACTCTCCCAGAAGATGTGTGGCAGCTCAATAATTACTAAAATACTTGTATTGATACACATTCTAACATAAACCCAAAAATTTTGAGAAACCTAAAGTGAAGAACTAAATTCTTCATATTTCCTCTTTCTGTTCATTTCTTATTGGCAACATGTTGCAATAAAATCATACTCTTGGCATGTAATGGTTGCCACATCCTCTGTTGTCTCCTTACTCTTATGTTGTTTCCCGCAAAGCTCCTCTCCTGGGGGTGAAAGATTGATAGCCAAGATTGAAAAAAAATATTCTAAATCATTCCAGAAGAGGTCCTCCACCTTAGAAATATATACTTCAATAGATAGGTGAGTTTCATCCACCATAGTAGGGGATAAACATGTGGTTGTTTCTCCAAAACCATGGAGTTGTCTTCATCCATCAAGCTAGGACCAAGCTTCTCAAAATCCTTTGTTGATGTAGGCATATGTGATCTATCCTCCTCATTTTCAATAAAACAAGGGACGACATTAAATGAGAGGATTGATTCCTTTAGTGTATCAATTTTTTCTACCTGTTTAATTCCTTGTTGCTAAAACTTATTATCTTGAACTATTTCTTGCAGCAGATCAAGACACTCATTGTTAAGAGCACATGAAGGCTCTTCAAGAACAATCTCTTCACTCCTAGCCAAAAATATTTCCTTCTTTTTTTATTCTAAACAATTAGGACCCCACACCATAGGTCCACCTTTAAAGATTGAAATAGTAATAGGGGGAGAAAAATGGTCAAAAGGACATTGAAACTCTTGTTCATATTTTTGAAGGGGTTGTCCAGTAGGAGTAAAAAGATGAGTCTCTTCAAGGATTGGTTCTTGTGAAGAATGTAGGCTCTCAAAACTTGGGATCTCCAGCATAGGAGATCTACTTGATGGCACAGGAGGTTCAAGAGGAGGTTCAAGAGGCTAATTGGGGTTCTTGAAACTAAAAATTTTGTGCTTGCATACCTCCTACACAATAGGTTCTTTTGGAACTGGTGGAGGTGTTTGTTTCAAACTAGGCACACAAGGTGTTACCCGAGTCTTAGGAATTTGTGCTAGAGCAAGGGTAAGTCTGAGATACTCTTGCCTAGAAACAACATCCTTTTTGTATACTCCTCTTGTTGCCTTCTTTGTACCTCCAACTGTTGCTCATATGTCCATTGAGCTTCTATATTTTTTTGTGGATAGTGAGCTTGATGGACAAGACCATCTTGTTGTGGGAAATAACCTTGCTTCCCCTAATAGGCTTTGTAGACACTAAAAAATGTCTTAGTCTTCGAGCATCATATTTCCACTCTCTTGGTCTTCCTCGCATAATTAAATAATTTTAATTATTTAATTATAGTCTTTGTTCATATTCCTCTATTAATTAAATAATTTTGAATTATTTAATTAATTCATTTCTTGATCTTTATTTCCCTTTGATCAATAAATAAATTAAGTATTTATTTAATCATGTCGATAACACTCCTTCCTTCTATAATTAAATAAATTATCATTTATTTAATTATTTACCTTCTATTATTCATCTATAGTTAAATAATTATTCTTAATTATGTATCTATTCATTTGTCCTTTCTTTCTTATATGGTTAAATAATTATTAAAATGATTTAACTCCCTCTTACCACCTTCCCTCAATTAAATAATTAATTCGACTTAATTATTTAATTCCTCCTTCATTTTCCTCTATATTTAATTTAAATAGTTGCATAATAACTATTAAATTAAATATTCTTTTTTCCTTTCTCCATAAATAAATAATCTAAAATGATTATTTATTACTCCATATCTTTTACCAAATTAAATAATATGATCAAAGATGCCTTCCATGAACTAAATAATTTATTTAATTCCTCCACTACCTACCCTCCACTTTCTCTTTTTGAATTTGGTCCATTGATTCCCTCTAGGCTTCCTTTGATATTGACCATTCATTCATAGTTGTCCCTAGCCCACCACTTTGTGGTGCATGAATCCTCCACCGTTGATCTTGGAATATTTCTAGAAGATTGATCTTAGTCATCCATTCCAATATCTCTTCTATAAAAGAACGATTTCTTCATCATTTTTTATTTACAACCACATTCTCCAACATTTTTGCTATGATGGGTAGGGGTCATTGTTGTCACAATTACCTACTCATTTAATCTTTTAATTGTCGACCTAGGAGTGTCTAAAGCTATCTGTGGTAAGAGTTGGACTGGTTTTGGGGAGGGGGGGGGGGTGTTGGTTCCGCTTTTTCAGAAGCGGCTCTATTTTGTTCCTTATTTATTGGAAGTGTTTCTACACTATTCTCCTAAGTCCTTTAATTAAACTTATTTTAAAATTTTAAAATGAAACAATATTTTAGAATAGAAAATGTGCAAAGACAAGATGTGTTTCAAGCTGGATCAGATCATTAGGATTGGATTCTAAACTTAATCTATTTGCATGAAAATGAGAATATATTTTAACTTGAATTCAAAATCTAATTAAGTAGCTAAATGTAAATCTAACTAATTTAGAAGCAATCTATTCCATTCTATATACATCCAATATATCGAGTAACAAATCTTTCGATGTACATGATATGTTAAGAATGTTAACATAACTATTTATCAATGATGAATGAACTATTCTTCCTTCAATTTAATTAACTAGAATTTTAAGTAGATTAAAATAGAAAGGATTCTATTTTATCAAGGAAAGGAATATTCTCAAATAGAAATTTCAAATGATTTAACTCAAACATACATGCATGGAAAGAGAGAAAAAACACTTAGATATGTAGGTATTGAACTTACACAAACATAAAGAAGTTGAGAGAGGAAAGCTTGATTGATTTCAATGATGTAGAGGAAACGAGACAATCTTTACAATTGTAGATTGTAAAATTTAATTCTACCAAAGAAAAATCTCAGAGGAGATAGAGGAAGAACCCTTGAAATGAATAAATTTCTTGCCTTTATATATCAGGCATAACTTAGAGCCACAAACTGAACCCTAAATCTAATCAGGGTTAATAATAAAGTTTATGCATGAAAGGAAGAAACCCTCCCATGAAGATCACTATTAGGGAAAAGATCCATCATAAAGGTCAACAATGAGAAATAAATGAGCATGAGAACCCATAAAATACAATTGCAAAACTTAAGGGGACAAATAAATGTCATCCTTAAAGTTCACAAATCAAAACAGGCCACTCAGAAGTTGGATTGAGCATTAATGGTTTCATTCAGAAAACACATAAAATCCATTGAAAGGGTCAAAGCGTCAAGCCCAAAATAAAACCTTTGCTATGCATTGAATGGTTTGGATCCCCGAAAAAGCATCTTTTCTAGGGATCGAGCATCGAGCTTACTTCATACTATATGAAAATCTTGGCATCAAACTATCAAAGATCATGCTTTAGGAGTTCACCATACCACATACTAGAAGAAAAGAAGAGAGAAGGTTGAAGGAGAAAATTGTGAAGTTTGGAAGGATCACTCTTTTCAAGCTTGGAAGGTCACGAAGGAGGCTTACGCCTTATCACAAATGCAAAAAATAGTAAAAAGGAAGATCGAAGGACAAAGTTCAAAATGAGAAATGGGGTTCAGAGGGAAGAGTTACTTCTTACCAAAGAAAGGTAAGTGGTAAAGGATAAGGTCAAAGACTGAAGTCTAACAATTCAACACAGCCAAATTTTGAAAGGAGTGAAAGTGAGAAGGAATAAAGGAGGAAGATGAAATTCCAATGCTCAAAAGGCTGAAGATGTTTTAGGGATTAGGGGTCGAAAGGAAGCTCTACTTATTGTGATGAAAAGATGGAAAGCGGTAAGAGGGAAGACCGACCCCTGATGTCTGAAAAATTAAAACTAAGACAAACCTTGAAAAGCCTCTTCGAGACTTCGGTGATTGGGGTAAGGTTGAAGGCTTACCATTAGAGATTAGTAAGGGTTAAAGGGGAAGGCCAATGATCAACACCTAAAACACTTAGAAGGAAAGGAAAGAAGAAGAAAAAGAGATGGAGGAATGGGAACGATGATGAAGGCATGTGAGTAGAGAGGTAAGAGAAATCTCAAAAGCTCAAACTTTAGGACTTAGCCAATTTTAGGACCCTTCAAGGATAATTTATGCAAGATGGCCCATGTAGGATCTCTCAAACTAGTTATCAATGATGGGCCATCAAAGGGTGGCATGAAATGTCAAAATTTAGGTGAGATGATTGCCTCCAAATCATGGAATCTAGAGGCCTTATTGGCCCATTGTGCATAGTTTCATAAGGGCAAAACTTCAATAGCTAGGCCTCCCAAGGGGAAAAACAAAAAATTGTAGGCCCGCACTTGGAGAGAAGAATGAAACTAGGAACATAAATTCCCTTAAGGAGAATTTAGGGTGTGTAAGAGCACTTCATAGAAAGGAAAACAATTACAATATGTACATGAAACTAACAAGAAGAAAAAAAATATAAGTTTTCCTTTGTCAAAGATGAACCTTCTGAAGGAGTTGATCTCCCTCAAACCATAGTTATATGCCTCACCCAAGTGCAACCACCAAAAAGTACTACCAAAATGCATGGAACTACACAAAATGCCTACAAGGTGAAAGATACTTTACTCTAAATTTTTCTATTGCAAGGGAACCATATGATGCAAGTGTTAGATTCATCTGAAACTAGTGCCTCAGGTGAAAATATAGAAACAAGGGTGAAACTTCCTAAAGATAGGTCAGCAAGCAAGAAAAAACCTTTTGTGGAAGGAAGAGAAATCACCTCAAAAAAGGACAGGCCAATGTCATCACAGTTGACCTCCTCATTGCATGAACTGAAACAAAAAGAGAAAGCTTCTAGCTCACATGGTGATGTAAAATATGCCAAACCTATTTTTTTATCTACAAAATGAATCTCTTCTTCATGAACCTCAAATGAAAAACTTTGAAGCTCAGGAATACTTTCAAATTGAGTAATAGGAGAATCACTCTCCCAAAAGATGTGTGGCAGCTCAATAATTACTAAAATACTTGTATTGATACACATTCTAACATAAACCCAATATTTTTGAGACACCTAAAGTGAAGAACTAAATTCTTCATATTTCCTCTTTCTGTTCATTTCTTATTGGCAACATGTTGCAATAAAATCATACTCTTGGCATGTAATGGTTGCCACATCCTCTGTTGTCTCCTTACTCTTATGTTGTTGCCCGCAAAGCTCCTCTCCTGGGGGTGAAAGATTGATAGCCAAGATTGAAAAAAAATATTCTAAATCATTCCAGAAGAGGTTCTCCACCTTAGAAATATAGACTTCAATAGATAGGTGAGTTTCATACACCATAGTAGGGGATAAACATGTGGTTGTTTCTCCAAAACCATGGAGTTGTCTTCATCCATCAAGCTAGGACGAAGCTTCTTAGAATCTTTTGTTGATGTAGGTATATGTGATCTATCCTCCTCATTTTCAATAAAACAAGGGAGGACATTAAATGAGAGAACTGATTCCTTTACTATATCAATTTTTTCTACCTGTTTAATTCCTTGTTGCTAAAACTTATTATCTTGAACTATTTCTTGCAGCAGATCAAGACACTCATTGTTAAGAGCACATGAAGGCTCTTCAAGAACAATCTCTTCACTCCTAGCCCAAAATATTTCCTTCTTTTTTTATTCTAAACAATTAGGATCCCATACCATAGGTCCACCTTTAAAGATTGAAATAGTAATAGGGGGAGAAAAATGGTCAAAAGGACATTGAAACTCTTGTTGGGATTTTTGAAGGGGCTACCCAATACGTGTAAAAGGATGAGCCTCCTCAAGGATTGGTTCTTGTGAAGAATGTAGGCTCTCAAAACTTGGGATCTCTAGCATTGGAGATCTACTTGATGGCACAGGAGGTTCAAGAGGAGGTTCAAGAAGCTGATTGGGGTTCTTGAAACTAAAATTTTTGTGCTTGCATACCTCCTGCACAATAGGTTCTTTTGGAATTGGTGGAGGTGTTTTTTTTAAACTAGGCACACAAGGTGTTACCCAAGTCTTAGGAATTTTTGCTAGAGCAAGGGTAAGTCTGAGTTACTCTTGCCTAGAAACAACATCCTTTCTTGTATACTCCTCTTGTTGCCTTCTTTGCACCTCCAACTACTGCTCATACGTCCATTGAGCTTCTATATTTTTTTGTGGATAGTGAGATTGATGGACAAGACCATCTTGTTGTGGGAAATAACCTTGCTTCCCCTGATGGGCTTTGTAGACACTAAAAAATGTCTTAGTCTTTGAGCATCATTTTTCCACTCTCTTGGTCTTCCTCGCATAATTAAATAATTTTAATTATTTAATTATAGTCTTTGTTCATATTCCTCTATTACTTAAATAAGTTTGAATTATTTAATTAATTCATTTCTTGATCTTTATTTCCCTTTGATCAATAAATAAATTAAGTATTTATTTAATCATGTCACTAACAATCCTTCCTTCTATAATTAAATAAATTATCATTTATTTAATTATTTACCTTCTATTATTCATCTATAGTTAAATAATTATTCTTAATTATTTATCCATTCATTTGTCCTTTCTTTCTTCTATGGTTAAATAATTATTAAAATGATTTAACTCCCTCTTACCACCTTCCCTCAATTAAATAATTAATTTGACTTAATTATTTAATTCCTCCTTCATTTTCCTCTATATTTAATTTAAATAGTTGCATAATAACTATTAAATTAAATATTCTTTTTTCCTTTCTCCATAAATAAATAATCTAAAATGATTATTTATTACTCCATATCTTTTACCAAATTAAATAATATGGTCAAAGATGCCTTCCATGAACTAAATAATTTATTTAATTCCTCCACTACCTACCCTCCACTTTCTCTTTTTAAATCTGGTCCATTGATTCCCTCTAGGCTTCCTTTGATCTTGACCATTCGTTCATAGTTGTCCCTAGCCCACCACTTTGTGGTGCATGAATCCTCCATCGTTGATCTTGGAATATTTCTAGAAGATTGATCTTAGTCATCCATTCGAATATCTCTTCTATAAAAGAAGGATTTCTTCATCATTTTTTATTTACAACCACATTCTCCAACATTTTTGCTATGATGGGTAGGGGTCATTGTTGTCACAATTACCTAATCATTTAATCTTTTAATTGTTGACCTAGGAGTGTCTAAAGCTATCTACGGTAAGAGTTGGACTGATTTTCTTTTGGGGGGGGGGGCAGTTTGGTTCCACTTTGTCAGAAGTGGTTCTATTTTGTTCCTTATTTATTGGAAGTGTTTCTACACTATTCTCCTAAGTCCTTCTTTAATTAAACTTATTTTGAAATTTTAAAATGAAACAATATTTTAGAACAGAAAATGTGCAAAGACAAGATGTGTTTCAAGCTAGATCAGATCATTAGGATTGGATTCTAAACTTAATCTATTTGCATGAAAATGAGAATATATTTTAACTTGAATTCATAATCTAATTAAGCAACAGAATGTAAATCTAACTAATTTAGAAGCAATCTATTCCATTCTATATACATCCAATATATCGAGTAACAAATCTTTCGATGTGCATGATATGTTAGGAACGTTAAGAACATAACTATTTATCAATGATGAATGAAATATTCTTCCTTCAATTTAATTAACTAGAATTTTAACTAAATTAAAATAGAAAGGATTCTATTTTATCAACACAACAATGAATTAAGATCATAACGATGTAATTCCAATTTTAAGATCTATTCTAACATTTACTTACGAAAGTAATCTGAATGGAAACAAGAATGAAGATGAACTAAATAGTTAACAGGATCAGCTTCCTTCAGTAGAGCGGGCCCTGCTCTTCCTCTAGAGGGATCTAGCACAAAATGGAATCATATTCTCTTCTTTATTCCATCAAATTGGCCCAAGAAAGGGTGAAGTACAAATTTTTTCAATTGGGAATTGAAAAAATGACTGAAAATAGAAAACTAATACAATCTACTCCTTTTACTCTCTAACTAACTTTGAGAGTGGATACATATATCCTATTGGAAAAACAAGGATAAACAACTGAGAGGGGGGGTGAATCATTTGTTACCAAAATCAAACTTATTCAACATTAATCAACCTTTAATCTCAGATCTGATAATTAATAGTGCAAGCATAAATCAATAACATATTAGAGACACATTAACACCAAGATTTTATACGTGGAAACCCTGTTAGGGGAAAAACCATGGTGGATGTTAGTCCACAAGATTATACCCTATTAGAAAAATAATGAAGAGTAGATAAGGAATACACTTGCATTCAGGAACACTACCTAGAGCTCACTGCTTAGAGGAAGGCTCATAGCCTTACATATAATAATAAGATTAAATCCATCTAATGAACATGAACTAAGAAATTAGCCTCTTCACAAGCTTGATTACGATTTTGGTTAGGCACACATACACTTCACTCACTCTGCTCAATCTCTTTCACACTATGCTCTTCTCCTGGATGATTTGACCTTTATTCTCACATGTACTTTACATACACACACCGAGCATACATCAAAATGAGGAAAACAACTACTCTTATATATCTGCCACATGGATTTACATCAACTACTCTATCGGCCACCAACAAATAATAAATTTCAACTATTGTCTTCAATACATAAATAAATCTTAATGTGTACCAATACAAGTTGGTCACAACATAGTGGGGACTCAAATAAACACCTTAGAACATGCCAAACAATAAAATATTAATCCTCATGGATCCGCAACATGCTACCACCATCATGTCGACCAAGAACATGAAAACTCAAGCACACATCGGAAAAATCTTTGATCACGAACACTCCGATCAATGCGGACATACAAAACTTATAGAGAATGATCTAGAATCATCCATGAACATCATAGGAACATGCGCAACAATTGAAATTGCCTAACTTTCATCCTCTTCTTCCAAGAACACCTACTACCATAACAAAATGATTGTAGGAACATAGAACTTCATAGCTTTCTCAAATCTTGATGCCTACCACTGAAAATTTCAGAAAATATACTAGATAGATTGAGTAATAAACCCTTTACTGTGCACCACCTGATTATCAACTTATAGCACTTACCACCACTCTGACCTTCTCAACTTCACTAGCTTCCTGCAATATATTTTTTACAATTTTCTCAATCTCCTCGACATATACAACCTCCAGAAACACCAATGCTAATATTGTTGACATCAATGACAACCACATATCAACAATGCAACCAAACCATCCAATAATCTCCCCCCTTGGCATTGATGGAAATACATGATGTGAAAAATACCATCAACCCAATTAGTTCTTCTCCTACAATCTCCCCCTTAGATTGTGCACTCTTTTCCTATTTTCTCCTTTCACTTTATTCTTCTCCCATACTTTTCACATTACTTCTCTCCCCCTTTGACATCAATGGAAAAGGTACACATTATTTGATCCTCATATTTAGCACATTTGAATACTCTCCTTGAGTATTAGCCACCACAACATCAATCCAGAATAGGATATGGTTATGAATTCATGGACTGATGCAAAGACCTGCATCACTTAGTTCTGATCAGGAGGGGAAATCACTCCTAACTTGCTTCTGAGATACTCAAAAGTATTCTTAGGAAATGGTTTAGTAAATATGTCTAAAATTTTCTCCTTGGTAGGTATATACTCCAGTCTAACTTCTTTGTCACTTACTTTGTCTCTCAAGAAGTGATATTTGATGGATATATGCTTTTTCTTGGAATGCAACACTGGATTCTTATAAATGTTTATGGCACTTGAATTGTCACAGAATATGGCAATGGGTTCTTCATACTCAATTTTGACATCTCTTAGCATTTTATTCATCCACAATACTTGAGTACAACTATTTGCAGTAGCAATATATTCTACCTCAGCAGTAGATAATGAAACAGAATTCTACTTTTTTCTTAGCCAAGATACCGACTTCTTCCCTAAGAAGATGCACTACCACTGGTACTCTTCCTTTCATCCACATCTCTTGTCCAATCAACATCAGTCAAAGTGCTTAAGATAAGATCATCATCCCTAGGATACCAAAGACCAAGATCAACTGTCCCTTTCAAGTATCTGAAGATTCTTTTCACAACAGTCACATGAGACTCTTAGGATCAACTTGATATCTAACAACCATGCACACAACATTCATTATATCTGGCCTGGTCTAAGTCAAATAGAGTAATCCACCAATCATTGACCTATATCTTGTTTTATTTTCTTTAGGATAATCATCATTCTATGTAATTTTGCATCCGATTACCATAGGTGTACCAACTGGCTTTGAGTCTTCCATTCCAAACTTTTTCAGTAACTCTTTTACATATTTAGACTGAGATACAAAGATTTCATCATCTAATTGAGTGATTTGTAGTCCTAAAAATAATTTTAGTTCTCCTATCATTAACATTTCAAACTCACTTTTCATTTCATTAGGAAACTTCATACACAAATCATCATCACCTTCAAAAATAATGTCATCAACAAAGACTTCAATGATCAATTATTTATTCTGATCCAACTTGAAATGTAGATTGATGTCACTAGTACCTTTATTGAATCTAAGTTTCAACAAGTATTTATCCAATCTAGCATACCAATCTCTAGGAGCTTGCTTAAGTCCATATAGATCTTTATTCAATCAACATACCATGTTTTCTTCGTCAGTCAGTTGAAATCTATCTAGTTGTTCAACATAGACTTCTTCTAGCTCACCATTTAGAAATGCTAACTTTACACACATGTGATAGAATTTGTAATTCTTGAAAGTAGCATAAGAAATAATCTTTCAACTTCAATTATAGAAACAAGAGAAAAATTTTCTTCAAAATCAATACCTTCCATCTGTGAGTACCCTTTGCAAACCAATCTTTCTTTGTTTTTGGCCACTTCACCTTGTTCATTTAGCTTATTTTGAAACACCCATTTGGTTCCAATCACATTTTTGTTTTGAGGTCTAGGAACAAGATCCCATGTATCATTTTCATCTATCTGCATCAGTTCTTCTTTCATGGCTTCCATCTAATATTCATCTTTGCATGCTTCATTGATATTGTTGGGCTTAGTTTTGGAAATTATACAATACTCTTCTAAAATTCTTCTTCTAGTTTGCACACCTTTGCTTTTATCTCCTATGATCTGACCATCGGAATGATTTTTCCTTACATACTTGGGAGTTCTAGGATTTTCTTTGACTTCTTGTTCGTGTGTTCTTTCTTTCGCACTTCTGCTAGTTTCTACTTCTGGATTCTCTTGGTTCACCGAAACAATCTGAAGTTGATTATGTGTCTGAACATTATTTCCATTGTTAGTATTATCATGTTGATCATCTGAATCATATCCACTACATCTGGATTGTCTAAAATATCTTCATCAACTTTGATATTTCCACTTTCAACCATTTTCTTCAACCTTTTATTAAAGAATCGGTAAGCTTTGCTCATAGTAGAGTAACCTAAAAATATTCCTTCATCATTTCTAGCATCAAACTCGCCTATATCATCATCTCTCTTGATGTAGCATTTTCTTCCAAAAAAAATGAAATATTTGATAGTAGGATTATAACCAAACCATAGCTCGAAAGGGGTCTTACCAGAATTACTATTGACCTTCACCCGGTTAATTGTATACATATTAGTACTTACAACTTCTCTCCAGTAGAAATTAGGAACATTTGCTTCTAGCATCATGGTTCTAGCAGTGTCTAGAATGATTATGTCTTTCTTTCAACAACTCCATTTTGTTGAGGGGTCTGGGGAGAAAATAGTTGTCTTTGGATTCCATACTCTTCATAGAAAGAATTGAATTCTTGGGAAGTGAATTCACCACCTCTTTCTGACCTAAGGCTTTTGATCTTTTGACCTGTCTCATTTTCTACCATAGATTTGAATCTTTTGAACTTTTCTAATGCTTCATGTTTTTCTCTTAAGAAAGCAACCCATGTCATTCTAGAATAATCATCAATAAGCAACATAAATTACCTTTATCCTTGTAGACTTCTGATTCTATATGGACCACATAGATCAGTATGTATCAAGTCTAGTACTCCATTAGAGCTATAATGTTTTCTCCAAAAAGAATTTCTGGTTTGTTTTCCCATTTGGCATTCCTTACACATAGTGTTAGTAGGCTTCACTAACTTAGGAATATCTCTGACTGCTTGAGTAGAGGTTATCTTGACAATGTTATTAAAGTTCACATGACACAACCTCCTATGCCATAACCAACTTGCATCAATTTGAGCAATTAAACAACTTTCACTACCAACACTCAAGTGGAAGATATTACCTTTTCTCTTTGTACTTGAAGCTATCATATTTCTAGAACTTCCCCTTATTTTGCACTTACCATCCTTGAACTGAATATTGTAACCCTTTTGTACCATATGTCCAACACTCAACAAGTTGTGATTTAAACCTTCTACATAAAGAACATAATCAATATTGTGCTTACCACCAAAATAAATAGTTCCACTTCCACGAATCACACCAGATTTGTTGTCTCCAAATCTTACAACACCACCATCATATTTTTCTAGGCTTAAAAAATTTCTTTTGTCACCAGTCATATGATGTGAGCATCCGCTGTCAATTACCCACTCATCCATTTCTTCAATTTTTGTTGCAAGAGATTTCTCAACATTCACATTACTAGCAGATTCAGTGGACACCTAGCCATTTTCTTTGATAGCAATGAATACCCATTCATCTTCATTTCCAATTTCTTTATTAGATTCATCATCAGTAACACCTTCTTTAGCATAATAGCATTTCTTTTGAAATCTAGTCTTCTCAGGTTTGTACTTAGAAACTCTTTCAGGACATCTTGATGCAAAATGACCTATTTTACTACAAGAAAAACATTTGATAGGTAACTTTCCTTTGTACTTAACATGACCTCTGGCTTCTCTTTTCACAATCAATGCTTTTAGTTCTTCTAATTCATATCTTCATCTTCAATCTTTTGCATCTCATCTTCATATTTGAATGTCCTTTTGGAACTCTCTCCCAGATTGGATCTCTATTGGCTTTTTCCGAATACAGTAGCTTTGAATGTAGACTTGATTTTAAGAGTAGATTCACCAAATTCACTTAACTCAAAGTCAACAAGTTTTCCAATCAGCATGTCTCTTGTCACATTTGTCACTTTCTTGAGTTCATCAATAGCATGAGCTCTTGTTTTGTAGGAGGGAGGCATAGATCTATGTATCTTAGCCACAATTTCTTCTTCATCCAAGGTTCCACTGGCACATCTAATGCTTATCACCAGTTCATTTATCTTTTGAGAGAAAGAGAGGATGTTCTCATCTTCGCTCATCTTCATGTCTTCCCACTTTCCTTTTAAACTTTGTAGCTTAGCAGTTTTCACTAGTGCATCTCCTTCATACAATGTCTCCAAATTTTTCCAGATCTCATGTGCAGTCTTCAATCCTATCACATTTTTCATCTTTGAATCTATCAGAGTGCTCAATAATGCTTCAATAGCCTTGGTATTAACTTTTGCTTGCTTGATCTCATCTTCAAAGGAGGGACCATTCCAAGGAATAGTATATGCACTCTGTGTGATCTTCCAAAAAGGTTCTCCAATGCACTTTAAATGACACTCCATTCTGACTTTCCATAAAGAGTAATTTGTACCATCAAATATAGGATTGTCCTTCTTGTATGATGTCATCTCGAATCAGCTCAAGTTGTTAGGCTTTTTCAGAGGAACCTTCTCTAATACCAATTGTTGGCAAAAAAAGGATAAACAATTGAGAGGGGGGGTGAATCAATTGTTACAAAAATCAAACTTATTCAACATTAATCAACCTTTAATCTCAGATCTGATAATTAACAATGCAAGCATAAATCAATAACATATTAGAGACACATGAACACTAAGATTTTATACGTGGAAACCTAGTTAGGGGAAAACCATGGTGGATGTTAGTCCACAAGATTATACCCTATTAGAAGTATAATGAAGAGTAAATAAGGAATGCACTTGAATTCAGGAACACTGCCTAGAGCTCACTGCTCGGAGGAAGGCTCACTGCCTTACATTTAATAATTAGATTAAATCCATCTGATGAATGTGAACTAAGAAATCAGCATCTTCACAATCCTGATTATAGTTTCGATTAGGCACAAATACACTTTCTCACTCTGCTCAATCTATTTCACACTATGCTCTACTCCTAAATGATTTGACCTTTATTCGCACATGTACTTTCTATACACACATAGATCATACATCAAAATAAGGAAAAAAAGTGCTCTTATATATTCGCCACACGGATTTACATCAACTACTCTATCGGCCACAAATAAATAATAAATTACAACTATCAACCTCAATACATAAATAAATCTTAATGTGTACCAACACAAGTTGGTCACAACATAGTGAGGACTCAAATAAACACCTTAGAACACATCAAACAATAAAATATTAATCCTCATGGATCCACAACACGCTACCACCATCATGTCGGCCAAGAACATGAAAACTCGAGCACACATCAAAAAAATCTCCGATCATGAACACTCTAATCAATGCAGACATACAGAACTTATAGAGCATGATCTAGAATCATCCATGAATGTCATAGGAACATGCGTAACAACTGAAATTGCTTGAATTTCATCCTCTTCTTCCAAGAACATCTGCTACAATAAAAAAATGACTGTAGGAACATAGAACTTCATAACTTTCTCAAATCTTGATGCGTACCACTAAAACCTTCAGACAACATACTAGATATACTGAGCCAAAAACCCTTTAGTTTGCACCACCTGATTATCAACTTATAGCACTTAACACCACTCTGACCTTGTCAACTTCACTGGCTTCCTGCAATATATTTTTTTATAATTTTCTCAATCTCCTCGACATATACAGCCTCCAGAAACACCAATGCTAATAGTGTTGACATCAATGACAACCACATATCAACAACGCAACCAAAACTTCCAACATATCCTTCTCTTTATTTGAAAAGCAAGAAAATTAGGGAAATTAAACTAACTCCAGATTATCAAGATATTTTGGAGCGCTTGAATAACCATGATGGGGATCTTTGTGGTCATCTTCAGTTAACTTTGAATAGAATTGTAGAGGTGGATTGTGTGCAAGATATAAGAGTTGTTTGATCGCCAAGTAAGTTGATCGAGGCTACTAAGTTGTAAACAGTAGGCCACTAGTTTCATTTTGAATGAAAAAATGGTTAGAATTTCTCTTGATCCATAATTGCTTCTTCTATTCATAAGTTAAACACATATCCACAAAACATTCACACATTAAATATCATTTAATAATGCATTCAAAGAGAAATAAGAATTTATATAAAACTATTCATATTCTAAGTCTTCATGCCTAATTATGTCCATAAATGAAGCAAACAAAAGAGAATACCATAAGTTTTAAATCCAAATATAAAGTATCAAGTGTGAAATTCAAAAAATATATGAGGTCTCCATGAGCCCTCATCATGCTACTTTATCACTGTCACTTGCAGGTGTTAGAATACTTCAAAGCTGAGGGAAAGCTTTCAAAAGTATATATGAGGAGAATCAAGGAAGATGAATCAATTTTGATGAGGGAGTTTCTATTTCATTTGATGTTCACTTGATTTCTTCCTTTTCATTTATGCTTGCTTGCTTTAGATTTGGGATTTTAGCTTTGATCTTAAGTAGAGTGGTTGCTACTTGATCTTAGCTATTATGATTTTAAGATTTCCCCATCTAATAGGCTTGATTATCCCACTCCTCTTGTTGTAGTCCAAACTCTTGTTGTCTTCAAATATCATCTAGTCCTCTATTGAAATCTAGCAATATGTGTGTAATTTCACTTGCACTCATATTACCAGAACTTGGGGGATGACATGAAAAAGGTTGATTTTCAAAATGATAAGTCTCTTGGGGTTGTTGATAGGAATATGTGGGTAGGTATCCAAGAAGACTGAAAAAGGGATGGGTGGTAAGCATTTTGATAAGGTTGAGAGCCCACAATAGCAGGGTTTTGTTAAATGAAAGTGGAGGCATAACCAACCTGATATGGTTGATGGGGAGGTGTAAATTTGGTATTTTCATGAAATGGGGGAGTATACAAGTGGTTTCCATTAAAATTGACAAATTTAAGCATGGAAAAGATAGGAAATACTTTGAAAATTTGAGAGGAAAGCAGAGGACTACGCAACCAAAGATTTTGGGTATATAATAGCAAAGCCAACCAAATAATATTGCAGAGTCACTAGGTTCTTGAAGAATTCCTCCAAAGGATAAAATGTTGAAGAAGGAACTACTTCCTCAATTGTGTGAAGTAAAAAAAATACTTCTTGAACCAATAGATATAGATAGAGTTAGTATGGTGTTTGAAGACATGCCTCAAAAGGTAAAATGCTTTGAAGAAAACACCAAATTCTTCAATGAAGAGAAATTAGTCCCACCGAGCAATGCCAAAAAAATTTGTCACATGAAATTGCACCCTGCTAAATACAAAGTTCAACATTCCAATGACACAATGGAAAAAACCTCAAGGTGTGGGAACTTTGCACATATGAGGTTGAATCTCTAGAGAAGGTCAGCTTCCTCTTTTGATCCAATTGCAATGTGGTTGTCTAACCCAACACATGAAAACCTACCACTATCCTACTCTAATAGCTCACAAGGAAAAAGGGGATAAAGAAAGAATGAAAGGGAAATTGAGGTGGTACACCAAGATGGAAAGTTTTTTCTTCCTATATGATATTTTACAACACCATCAAAGAGGGACCAAGGGACTCACATAGATCTCTATTTGGTCAATTCCTAGAGGAAAACATGGAGGTTAGATTTTGATAGGGTGCTAGAAGGAAAGGAATATTCTCAAACAACATTTGTAAAAAATAAACTCAAATATACATGCATGAAAAGAGAGAACAAACACTTAGATATGAAAGTAATAAATTGATGAGGGCCACACCGCTCGAAACCCACAAAAATCACAACAATAGATACTAACATAGAAGATGCGAGACAAATAATATTTTGCTTTCAATTATTTTTCAGAAAATGAAATTACAAATTCAAAACTTACATGCTACAGCCTCGTGGGATTGATTCATTACAATAAAATCAACTCTGAAAACAAAATATATTATTTAGAGCCACAATCTGCACTCATGGAGCCACCTTCTACAACCCCAAATTAACCCTTTTTATTTTACGCTATAACTTCCCTAAAATATTCTAGAAAATTCAAATTTCCCTTTTGTTTTGGCACTAAAAGTCTCACTGATTGATTTCTTGCCTAGGAATATTTTTTAAATGAAATTCACTTTTTAGTGGGGCAACTTCACGAGGCCATCAATTTTGATCCGGGTGTTTTATTTTTTAATATAACATATCGCTGGAAATTTTTCAAAGATATCTACATAATTGAATCAATTGGAGACCGGTTCATCAATTTTTTGAGTTGTTTCGAGGCGTCTAAGGTTTTCATATTTGAATTTGAAGCTGCATTGGAGAAATTTCCTCAGACAAAAACTTTAAGTGATCATTTTTTTCCTTTTCTAACTTCTGACTATCTTACACCCTTTAAGTTCCATCATGGGACACAAAAAAACTAAAGAAAATAAGGAAAACATTTTTTTGGGTGATGCAAGATTGCCCTACACCACTGGATGCTCCTGCATGAGACACCCAAGGTGATTTGGAAAATGACCCTGTCACTTTTTAGGAGTTAGAGGGAAACCAAGATGGTTAACCTCAGCCTCAGACAACCACAATGAATCTTCAATATTCCTTCCTCTCCATTTCACCAAGTACTCTGAATATTGCCTATTTCTTGTGCTTCTACCCACACGACTATGCAAAATTTCTTCTATCTCCTCCTTTTTTAAAGTAGGTGTTGGAATATTCCATTGTGCTTCTATTGTTTCTTCATCAATTCCCACTTCATGATATTTTTTTAAATATGAAATTTTAAACATAGGTGAAATATGAATTTCATCAGGAAACTCTACCTCCTATGCATTTCCTACATCATGCTTCTTCAGGATCTTGCATGCTCCAAAACTCTTCATCTTTAACTTGTTGTATGTGCCAACTGGAAACCTCTTCTTTCACAAATGAACCATGAATTCATCTCCTACCTGAAACTCCTTATACCTCCTTTTTTGATCTGCCTTAGCCTTATATTCTGAGTTCATCTTATTGATATGTTTCTTCACCTCTTCATGCAAATTCTTCATGTGCTGAACAAAATATTCAACCTCAGCACTACTCTTCTCCCCCTTATCCATCTTTCTCATTTCAAAATTAGTTCTTGGACTACTTCCATACATAATATGGAATGGTGATTTACTAGTGCTCTTGTTGATAGAATTGTTGTAGGAAAATTCTTCCTGTGGTATAATCAAATCACATCCCTTGGGCTTATCTCCTACTAAGAATCTTAGAAGGTTACCCAAACTCCTATTCACCACCTCTATTTTTCCATCAGTTTTTGGATGGTGTGTAGAACTAAAATTAAAAAAATTCTTCAACTTCTTCCATAATGTCCTCCAAAAATAACCAACAAATTTGGTATCTCTATCTGAAACTATACTCTTCAATAGACCATGTAGTCTCACTGCCACTTTGAAAAACAAACTCTGCAATATGAACAACATCACTAATATTATGACATGGAATGAAATTTGTTATCTTTGATAATCTATCCACCACCACAAATTATGGAATCATTCCCTCTCTGTTTCCTTGGCAAGACAAGAACAAAATCCATGTTAATTTCCTCCCATTGCCTCTCAGGTAGAGGTAATGGTTGATACAATCCAATATTATAACTCGTTCCCTTCACCATCTAACATAGTCTGCAATTTTATACAAACTTCTTCACATCCTGTTTTAATTGTGGCTAGTAATAATTCTCACTAACAAGAGAAATGGTCTTATCTCGGCTGAAATGTCGAGCCAATCCTCCACTATTCTTCTCCTTGATTAGATTATCTCTCATAGAATTCCTTGGAATGCACATTGGTTCCCTCTATAAAAAATCCCATCTTGGATTAATAAACCCAACAATCTTGTCCTATCCAATGTAACGGGTTCCAAACAAGCCTTCCAAGCTTCTGTAAAGTCTGGATCTTTAGGATACAAACTCTTGAGTTCATTGAACCCAACAACCTCTATATTCATCTCTATCAATAAATTTTTCCTTCTACTCAAGGCATC
>VCHN02000014.1:141788665-141881132 GCA_007115665.2 Sequoiadendron giganteum | reverse complement strand
TTTTTGTGTTGGTGGAATAATCTTTGTCGGGGATGCATGTGCACCACACAGACATCTATGCACCATATTATCATCCTGACAAGATTCCTACCTCTAGAATCTACATAGATGTTAAGTTTCCTATTGGAAGTCAAGCATACTATCCCTTTCCTCCTTGACCAATGAGAAATGGATATTTTACCTCTCTTTTTCCATTCAAATGAACCAATTCTTCATTCCTTCACTTCTTCTGGACTCTCTTGATCAATTCATTCTTTCTTAGATCCATTCTTTCACTCTCAAGCTTCTACATCACTATTGCTTAGCTGCAAGTTGTTGGTTTTTGGCTCCTACACCATGTTTATTGTGACAATGCTACTATTGGAGGACTTGCGAGCTCTCCCCTTCCACTACTTTCCTTGAGTGCTCGTAGCTATGAAGGTGATATTTTCCATTGATTTTTCCTCTTTGCATCATTTTGATCATTACATAGCATACTTTTTGTTGGTTCTTTCTCTTAGTACCACCATTTCCTTTCTATCTCTTTCTCATTTTCTATAACTTGTGGCTATCTATTTATCCATGGAGGTGGAAAAACCGAAATAGGGGGACTAACTGAAGAAGTCCTCTAAACACAACCACAACATTTTTCTCATTTCTTTGTATAGTGCTTGTGGGTGGAGCCACTTGAAGATTCCACTTGTGGGTAGAAAGGTCTAATTTCTCACCCTTTCTTTGTTAATTCTAATATAATTTAGTTGTAGTATTCCTCTCATTATATTTTTAGTTCTATACTTTTCCAAAATTCTGCCATAGTATAAAACACTTAACAATCTGACTATCAGTAGGTTTCCATGTGTTTCAACCTATTTTTTGAACCTATATCCATATAGACTCCAGTACACCCCTGAGACACTAGCACACCATGCTAGAGTATGTGATCTATGTTGTTGTCCTTAGACAATGAGTTGTCTGGGCAATAGTTTGAACCTTTGAAACCGGATCTTCTGACCTTGTAATTAACATCTGTCTTAGTAGAAGGAAAGTAGTACTCAGATTACTCTTCCTTTGTAGCCTTAGTACCTTGACCCTTCCAATTCTCTTAGAAAAATTGAGGTAGATTAGGGTAGGTCATTTCTTAGGACTCTCTCGTGACCTAGAGTCCTAGGGTAGTGAGTCCCCCTCCTCTACATCTAGTTTTATCTAAAGTGCAAAATGAGTTAAGATAGTGAACCCTTGAAGGAAAAACCCAAGCCTAGAAATATAAAACCTAAAATTAAGAAGAGTAAACCTGAGGCATCAAAGGATAAACCTAAAACAAAAGGGGTTAAGTGATATTTTACAAGGTTTATGGAGGATGATCTTATGGATTTGTTCCCTGGGGTGAAGATTATTGGTAAAAGAGCCATAGGTGAGGGAATTCTAACAAATCACCTACAAGATTGGGCTAGAGGTATTGGTGATATTATAGCTCACTAGAGTGGGTGGGATTTGTTCAAGTATCCATACAAGACACAAACTTTCCTTCATCCATCTTGCAACATATGGATGTTTGATCTTGGAAAAATCATTATGCCAAATGTTTTTGTTGAAGTAGATTTGATCAAGGAGATTACAAAATGTTATATAATCCTAAAGCCAAAATCATAAGAAGTGTTTGGACAAAACTATGGATTGATATTAAAGATAAAATATCCTTGTAATTCTATTAAATTGGAAAATATAATTAGATCAATCCTTAGGAATTTTGTAGTGTTTTACTCAGTTTTTTCATTACATTTCAATCCAGGGATCATACAAATATTTCCTACACTTTAAAAGATTATGCCAAAGACCCTTGACATAAAGAACATCATCTATATTATGCTTTCCATCAAAACTAATTGAACCTTTTCCACATATCTTAGTAGATTTATCATCACCAAACTTAACAATATCACCTTCAAACTTCTCAAGTTTAACAAACTTACTCTTATTACCTGTCATATGATTTGAGCATCTGCTATCAATTATCTAGTGATTTTTCTCCTCTCTAACATGAAAAATAGTCATAATAGTTCCTTTGATATTGTGACCTATTTCTAGAGCAATTTACTTCACACATCTTTTAGAGTTAGTAGAATTATTTCAAACATTCAAAGCCATGAACAATAATTCATCATTTTCATCATTTGGGTAGTCAAATTCATCATTGGATATGCTATCATCTTCTTTAACATAATAACTTATCTTAACAGATTTACCTTTATTATCCTTATATTTGTCATTTGAAACTTTGGTTGGACATCTTGAAGCATAACGACCTATCTTTCCACAATTGAAATATTTCAAAAGTAACTTACCTCTATAATTTCCAATCTCCTTTTTCAATCTCCTAAAAAAAATTTCTTTTATCTCATCAAGATCATTCAGATCTAATCCATCATCCTTCTCTTTTTTGATAGCTTTAAATGCAGTCTCTTTTCTTGAATCATTTTGACCAAATTCTCTCAATTTAAAAGTAGTTAATGCACCAAACAATTGATCTCTAGAATAATGATATAAATCCTAAAATTATTCAATAGCAGAAACTTTATGACTCTAAGATTTAGGAAGTGTTCTTAATACCTTCTTTACCACCTCATCTTCTAGTAGTTTTCTATAAAGGACATTGACAAAATTAACAACTTCATCCACTCTATGCATGTAGCCTACAATATCTTCATCCTCTAGCATCCTTAGGGTTTCAAGCTTATTCTTCAAATTATGCATCTTTTCTTGCTTGACCTTATCGTCTCCTTCATAGACATTTTCTAGCTTCTTCCATATTTCTTTAGTAGATTTGTAGCTCATAACCTTCACAAGCTCTAAATCAACAAGACCACTCAAAAGAAAATTCCTTTCTTTTCCATTGCTCTCATAAGACTTGATCTCATCATTAGTTGTAAAACCATTAGTAGGAATGGTATATCCATCTTCAATTGACTTTCAAACTCCAAACCCTATGGAAACAAGGAAACTTCCATCCTAGTTTTTTAGAATGCATAATTCATTCCATCAAACAAGGGAGACTCCTTGTGTGCCATCTAGATCTACCTCAAGAGGTTAAGCTTCTTCCAAGGAACCTTTCTCTGTTACCAATTGTTAGATGCATAGGAAAATTGAGAGGGGGGTGAATCAGTTGTACATTAAAACATCAAAACCCTTATTAACATTTAGATATTTATCAGCCCTTAAACCCTTCATAAGATTTAGCATGAAAGTAAACATCAACACTTCAAAATACCATGCACAATAGAACACTAGATTCATGTGGAAAACCCAAGGGAAAAACCATAGTGAGGATTAGCTCACAATATAAATTAATAGAAACACCAAATATAATAGGCTCATAGACAGAGGGATCAATGCCCAAAAGAAGGAAGGGGTCACTACCAAAGGACTCACTATCTGGAAGAAATAAGATAGAAGAAGGGGTGGATAGCTACCAATTTGAACTACTAATAATACATCTCTCTTATGCTGAAGGTACAGTTCCTCTGAAGCACAAACAAATCATCAACAAACTAAAATATAAACACCTTCTTCTCACTACATCTTGCAATCATAGGCATTGAACCTCACACTCAGATCACCACACTTGATCACTTTCACATCTTTTTCATCATCCACACAATCTTCTCAATCCACACAACTCCCCTTGTATTTATACCATTCACAACCTAAAATAATCCTAGTTAGGTTGGCCTTAAGGAAATGTATGCACCTCAACTGTTCAATATCAAATAGGTTAGAACCAAAAACTTCCATGATATAAAGAAGTGAAGTAAAACCATGCCACAACTTAATTGGGACCCAAATCTACACTGAAATGCTTCTCAAAACTTACAAAAACAACAACCATCCACCACAAATAACACTAACAAGCCAAGTTAGCCAGACCTACACTAACACTAATAAGCAATCACAAGCACGCCTCTCTAGGTCAAGAAACATCTCATGGACCACACAAAAAAATTCTAAAAAAACTTAGAATTTTCCACATCATAAGAATATTTACCACAACTACTTCAACCACCTAAAACTTAAGAACACATTCATTCTGTGCAACTAGACACATTGGCACAGATATCCAACACACCAAACAACCTTGCAAAACAACACAACAAATAAAAATTCAAGGAAAGGTAGATATAGACAATATAAGCACGTTCCTAGATCTTCAAGACAATAACCTTGACTGTGGAGAAATACAGAGTAATCTCATTTCTCCTAGACACCCTATTTCACCAAACAAACATATTATCAAACACATCTTCCACTGCAGAACGGTCCAAAACCTAAAATTCTAGATATAGAATCTCTAAACACCTCTAATCATCATATCCAAACCACTCGAGCATATCTTCAACCATAAATAATTTCATAGTAGAACAATGAACACCAATTTTCCACACTAATCTCTCTTTTATTCATTTTTTTCAAAAGCACTTGGAAACCAATTGAACCAATTCCATTAGCAACACTACTAACATCTCTGCAACACATCTACAATAAATGTAACACATCTTATTAACCGCAACACATCCACAATACCAACAATCTCATTAAACACAACTTTTGTAACTATACAAAAGTAAGACATTAATGACAATACTAGAAACATTATGTTGTCATCAATGCCAACAACTCCAGGCTTCCAACAACTAAGGGTTGACCTCATCAACACTAACAGAATTCCAACACTCTCTTCATACAAGGGGTTCACATGAATTAAAACACCAAAACAAAACAATTCAAGCTTCCAATAGGAAAGAGGAGAAAGGGATTCTTGGACAAGACAAAAAAAACATGGAGAAGAAGGGTTGCATGGAGTTACAAAGAAAGAAGTTCAAAATAATTTTAAAAAAAACAAAGATGCTTGGAAAAGGTTGGGCATGACATAAGGTAGGTTGGAGAATATAGAAAATGTGATAAGAAGAAGAGGGGAGGTTGTATAAAGATAAGGAGAGCGTAATAGAAGTTAGCACAAAACCTTGTGCAAGTTGAAGAATAGAAAAAATAGCGGTAGCCATGTTGGATAGAAATAAGATGATGAATCGAAGAAATAATTGTTATCACAAGAAATTGCACCTTACTGAACATGAAGTTCAACACTCCAATGACACAATAGAAACAAACTCAAGGTGTGGAACCTTTGCACATATGAGGTTGAATCTCTCGAGAAGGTTGGATTCCTATTTTGATCCAAGTGTAATTTTTTGGTCTAACCCAACAAATGAAAACATACCACTACACAACTCTAATAGCTCACAGGGGGAAAGGGGAGAAAGAAAGCATGAAAATGAAATGGAGGTGGTACACCAATATGGAAATTTGTTTCTTCCTAGTTGAGATTGCATAATAATTTTGTCAAAAAGGGATCAAGGGACTCACACAGATTGCTATTTGGTCAATTCCCAGAGGTAAACATGGAGATTAGGGTTTGACATGGTGTTGGAAGGAAACGAATATTCTCAAATAGAAATTGCAAATGATTTAAATTAAACATTAATGCATGGAAAGAGATAAAAAACACTTATATATGCAGGTGTTGAACTTACACAAACATAAACAAGTTGAGAGAGGAAAGCTTGATTAATTTCAATGATGTAGAGGCAACAAGACAATCTTTACAATTGTAGATTGTAAAATTTAATTCTACCAAAGAAAAACCTCAGAGGAGATAGAGGAAGAACCCTTGAAATGAATAAATTTCTTGCCTTTATATATCAAGCATAACTTAGAACAACAAATTGAACCCTAAATCTAATCAAGGTTAATAATAAATTCTATGCATGAAAGGAAGAAACCCTCCCATGAAGATTGCGATTAGGGAAAAGATCCATCATAAAGGTCAACAATGAGAAATAAATGAGCATGAGCACCCATAAAATAAACTTGCAAAACTTAAGGGGACAAATAAATGTCATCCTTGAAGTTCACAAATCAAAACAGGCCACTCAGAAGTTGGATTGAGCATTAATGGTTTTGTTCAGAAAACACATAAAATCCATTGAAAGGGTCGAAGCGTCAAGCCCAAAATAAAACCTTTGCTATGCATTGAATGGTTTGAAGCCGCAAAAAAGCATCTTTTCTAGCGATCGAGCATCGGGCTTACTTCATACTATAAGAAAATCTTGGCATCAAACTATCAAAGATCATGCTTTAGGAGTTCACCATACCACATACCAAAAGAAAAGAAGAGAGAAGGTTGAAGGAGAAAATTGTGAAGTTTGGAAGGATCACTCTTTTCAAGCTTGGAAGGTCACGAAGGAGGCTTACGCCTTCTCACAAATGCAAAATTTGGTAAAAAGGAAGATCGAAGGCCAAAGTTCAAAATGAGAAATGGGGTTCAGAGGGAAGAGTTACCTCTTACCAAAGAAAGGTAAGTGGTAAAGGATAAGGCCAAAGACTGAAGTCTAACAATTCAACACAACCAAATTTTTGAAAGAAGGAGTGAAAGTGAGAAGGAATAAAGGAGGAAGATGAAATTCCAATGCTCAAAATGTTGAAGATGTTTGAGGGAATAGGGGTCGAAAGGAAGCTCAAATTATTGTGATGAAAATATGGAAAGCGGTAAGAGGGAAGACCGACCCCTGATGTCTAAAAAATCAAGACTTAGAAAAACCTTGAAAAGCCTCTTCCAGACTTCGGTGATTGGGGTAAGGTTGAAGGCTTACCATGAGAGATTAGTAAGGGTTAAAGGGGAAGGCCAATGATCAACACCTAAAAAACTTAGAAGGAAAGGAAAGAAGAAGAAAAAGAGATGGAGAAGTGGGAGCGATGATGAAGGCATGTGAGTAGAGAGGTAAGAGAAATCCCAAAAGCTGGAAACTTTAGGACTTAGCCAATTTTAGGACCCTTGAAGGATAATTCATGCAATATGGCCCATGTAGGATCTCTCAAACTAGTTATCAATGATGGGCCATCAAAGGGTGGCATGAAATGTCAAAATTTATGTGAGATGATTTCCTCCAAATCGTGGAATCCAAAGGCCTTATTGGTCCATTGTGCATAGTGTCATAAGGGAAAAACTTAAATAGCTAGGCCTCCCAAGGGGAAAAACAAAAAATGTGTAGGCCCGCACTTGGAGAGAAGAATGAAACTAGGAACATACATTCCCTTAAGGAGAATCTAGGGTGTGTAAGAGCACTTCATAGAAAGGAAAAAAATTACAATATATACATAAAACTAACAAGAAGAAAAAAAATAGAAGTTTTCCTTTGTCAAAGATGAACCTTCTGAAGGAGTTGATCTCCCTCAGACCATAGTTATATGCCTCACCCAATTGCAACCACCAAAAATTACTACCAAAATGCATGGAACTACGTAAAATTCCTACAAGGTGAAGGATACTTTACTCTAAATTTTTCTATTGCAAGGGAACCATATGATGCAAGTGTTAGATTCATCTGAAACTAGTGCCTCAGGTGAAAATATAGAAACAAGGGTGAAACTTCCTAAAGATAGGTCAACACGCAAGAATAAACCTTTTGTGGAAGGAAGAGAAATCACCTCAAAAAAGGATAGGCCAAAGTCATCACAGTTGACCTCCTCATTGCATGAACTGAAACAAAAAGAGAAAGCTTCTAGCTCACATTGTGATGTAAAATATGCCAAACCTATTTTTTTATCTACACAATGAATCTCTTCTTCATGAAACTCAAATGAAAAACTTTGAAGCTCAGGAATACTTTCAAATTGAGTAATAGAAGAATCACTCTCCCAGAAGATGTGTGGCAGCTCAATAATTACTAAAATACTTGTATTGATACACATTCTAACATAAACCCAAAAATTTTGAGAAACCTAAAGTGAAGAACTAAATTCTTCATATTTCCTCTTTCTGTTCATTTCTTATTGGCAACATGTTGCAATAAAATCATACTCTTGGCATGTAATGGTTGCCACATCCTCTGTTGTCTCCTTACTCTTATGTTGTTGCCCGCAAAGCTCCTCTCCTGGGGGTGAAAGATTGATAGCCAAGATTGAAAAAAAATATTCTAAATCATTCCAGAAGAGGTTCTCCACCTTAGAAATATAGACTTCAATAGATAGGTGAGTTTCATACACCATAGTAGGGGATAAACATGTGGTTGTTTCTCCAAAACCATGGAGTTGTCTTCATCCATCAAGCTAGGACGAAGCTTCTTAGAATCTTTTGTTGATGTAGGTATATGTGATCTATCCTCCTCATTTTCAATAAAACAAGGGAGGACATTAAATGAGAGAACTGATTCCTTTACTATATCAATTTTTTCTACCTGTTTAATTCCTTGTTGCTAAAACTTATTATCTTGAACTATTTCTTGCAGCAGATCAAGACACTCATTGTTAAGAGCACATGAAGGCTCTTCAAGAACAATCTCTTCACTCCTAGCCCAAAATATTTCCTTCTTTTTTTATTCTAAACAATTAGGATCCCATACCATAGGTCCACCTTTAAAGATTGAAATAGTAATAGGGGGAGAAAAATGGTCAAAAGGACATTGAAACTCTTGTTGGGATTTTTGAAGGGGCTACCCAATACGTGTAAAAGGATGAGCCTCCTCAAGGATTGGTTCTTGTGAAGAATGTAGGCTCTCAAAACTTGGGATCTCTAGCATTGGAGATCTACTTGATGGCACAGGAGGTTCAAGAGGAGGTTCAAGAAGCTGATTGGGGTTCTTGAAACTAAAATTTTTGTGCTTGCATACCTCCTGCACAATAGGTTCTTTTGGAATTGGTGGAGGTGTTTTTTTTAAACTAGGCACACAAGGTGTTACCCAAGTCTTAGGAATTTTTGCTAGAGCAAGGGTAAGTCTGAGTTACTCTTGCCTAGAAACAACATCCTTTCTTGTATACTCCTCTTGTTGCCTTCTTTGCACCTCCAACTACTGCTCATACGTCCATTGAGCTTCTATATTTTTTTGTGGATAGTGAGATTGATGGACAAGACCATCTTGTTGTGGGAAATAACCTTGCTTCCCCTGATGGGCTTTGTAGACACTAAAAAATGTCTTAGTCTTTGAGCATCATTTTTCCACTCTCTTGGTCTTCCTCGCATAATTAAATAATTTTAATTATTTAATTATAGTCTTTGTTCATATTCCTCTATTACTTAAATAAGTTTGAATTATTTAATTAATTCATTTCTTGATCTTTATTTCCCTTTGATCAATAAATAAATTAAGTATTTATTTAATCATGTCACTAACAATCCTTCCTTCTATAATTAAATAAATTATCATTTATTTAATTATTTACCTTCTATTATTCATCTATAGTTAAATAATTATTCTTAATTATTTATCCATTCATTTGTCCTTTCTTTCTTCTATGGTTAAATAATTATTAAAATGATTTAACTCCCTCTTACCACCTTCCCTCAATTAAATAATTAATTTGACTTAATTATTTAATTCCTCCTTCATTTTCCTCTATATTTAATTTAAATAGTTGCATAATAACTATTAAATTAAATATTCTTTTTTCCTTTCTCCATAAATAAATAATCTAAAATGATTATTTATTACTCCATATCTTTTACCAAATTAAATAATATGGTCAAAGATGCCTTCCATGAACTAAATAATTTATTTAATTCCTCCACTACCTACCCTCCACTTTCTCTTTTTAAATCTGGTCCATTGATTCCCTCTAGGCTTCCTTTGATCTTGACCATTCGTTCATAGTTGTCCCTAGCCCACCACTTTGTGGTGCATGAATCCTCCATCGTTGATCTTGGAATATTTCTAGAAGATTGATCTTAGTCATCCATTCGAATATCTCTTCTATAAAAGAAGGATTTCTTCATCATTTTTTATTTACAACCACATTCTCCAACATTTTTGCTATGATGGGTAGGGGTCATTGTTGTCACAATTACCTAATCATTTAATCTTTTAATTGTTGACCTAGGAGTGTCTAAAGCTATCTACGGTAAGAGTTGGACTGATTTTCTTTTGGGGGGGGGGGCAGTTTGGTTCCACTTTGTCAGAAGTGGTTCTATTTTGTTCCTTATTTATTGGAAGTGTTTCTACACTATTCTCCTAAGTCCTTCTTTAATTAAACTTATTTTGAAATTTTAAAATGAAACAATATTTTAGAACAGAAAATGTGCAAAGACAAGATGTGTTTCAAGCTAGATCAGATCATTAGGATTGGATTCTAAACTTAATCTATTTGCATGAAAATGAGAATATATTTTAACTTGAATTCATAATCTAATTAAGCAACAGAATGTAAATCTAACTAATTTAGAAGCAATCTATTCCATTCTATATACATCCAATATATCGAGTAACAAATCTTTCGATGTGCATGATATGTTAGGAACGTTAAGAACATAACTATTTATCAATGATGAATGAAATATTCTTCCTTCAATTTAATTAACTAGAATTTTAACTAAATTAAAATAGAAAGGATTCTATTTTATCAACACAACAATGAATTAAGATCATAACGATGTAATTCCAATTTTAAGATCTATTCTAACATTTACTTACGAAAGTAATCTGAATGGAAACAAGAATGAAGATGAACTAAATAGTTAACAGGATCAGCTTCCTTCAGTAGAGCGGGCCCTGCTCTTCCTCTAGAGGGATCTAGCACAAAATGGAATCATATTCTCTTCTTTATTCCATCAAATTGGCCCAAGAAAGGGTGAAGTACAAATTTTTTCAATTGGGAATTGAAAAAATGACTGAAAATAGAAAACTAATACAATCTACTCCTTTTACTCTCTAACTAACTTTGAGAGTGGATACATATATCCTATTGGAAAAACAAGGATAAACAACTGAGAGGGGGGGTGAATCATTTGTTACCAAAATCAAACTTATTCAACATTAATCAACCTTTAATCTCAGATCTGATAATTAATAGTGCAAGCATAAATCAATAACATATTAGAGACACATTAACACCAAGATTTTATACGTGGAAACCCTGTTAGGGGAAAAACCATGGTGGATGTTAGTCCACAAGATTATACCCTATTAGAAAAATAATGAAGAGTAGATAAGGAATACACTTGCATTCAGGAACACTACCTAGAGCTCACTGCTTAGAGGAAGGCTCATAGCCTTACATATAATAATAAGATTAAATCCATCTAATGAACATGAACTAAGAAATTAGCCTCTTCACAAGCTTGATTACGATTTTGGTTAGGCACACATACACTTCACTCACTCTGCTCAATCTCTTTCACACTATGCTCTTCTCCTGGATGATTTGACCTTTATTCTCACATGTACTTTACATACACACACCGAGCATACATCAAAATGAGGAAAACAACTACTCTTATATATCTGCCACATGGATTTACATCAACTACTCTATCGGCCACCAACAAATAATAAATTTCAACTATTGTCTTCAATACATAAATAAATCTTAATGTGTACCAATACAAGTTGGTCACAACATAGTGGGGACTCAAATAAACACCTTAGAACATGCCAAACAATAAAATATTAATCCTCATGGATCCGCAACATGCTACCACCATCATGTCGACCAAGAACATGAAAACTCAAGCACACATCGGAAAAATCTTTGATCACGAACACTCCGATCAATGCGGACATACAAAACTTATAGAGAATGATCTAGAATCATCCATGAACATCATAGGAACATGCGCAACAATTGAAATTGCCTAACTTTCATCCTCTTCTTCCAAGAACACCTACTACCATAACAAAATGATTGTAGGAACATAGAACTTCATAGCTTTCTCAAATCTTGATGCCTACCACTGAAAATTTCAGAAAATATACTAGATAGATTGAGTAATAAACCCTTTACTGTGCACCACCTGATTATCAACTTATAGCACTTACCACCACTCTGACCTTCTCAACTTCACTAGCTTCCTGCAATATATTTTTTACAATTTTCTCAATCTCCTCGACATATACAACCTCCAGAAACACCAATGCTAATATTGTTGACATCAATGACAACCACATATCAACAATGCAACCAAACCATCCAATAATCTCCCCCCTTGGCATTGATGGAAATACATGATGTGAAAAATACCATCAACCCAATTAGTTCTTCTCCTACAATCTCCCCCTTAGATTGTGCACTCTTTTCCTATTTTCTCCTTTCACTTTATTCTTCTCCCATACTTTTCACATTACTTCTCTCCCCCTTTGACATCAATGGAAAAGGTACACATTATTTGATCCTCATATTTAGCACATTTGAATACTCTCCTTGAGTATTAGCCACCACAACATCAATCCAGAATAGGATATGGTTATGAATTCATGGACTGATGCAAAGACCTGCATCACTTAGTTCTGATCAGGAGGGGAAATCACTCCTAACTTGCTTCTGAGATACTCAAAAGTATTCTTAGGAAATGGTTTAGTAAATATGTCTAAAATTTTCTCCTTGGTAGGTATATACTCCAGTCTAACTTCTTTGTCACTTACTTTGTCTCTCAAGAAGTGATATTTGATGGATATATGCTTTTTCTTGGAATGCAACACTGGATTCTTATAAATGTTTATGGCACTTGAATTGTCACAGAATATGGCAATGGGTTCTTCATACTCAATTTTGACATCTCTTAGCATTTTATTCATCCACAATACTTGAGTACAACTATTTGCAGTAGCAATATATTCTACCTCAGCAGTAGATAATGAAACAGAATTCTACTTTTTTCTTAGCCAAGATACCGACTTCTTCCCTAAGAAGATGCACTACCACTGGTACTCTTCCTTTCATCCACATCTCTTGTCCAATCAACATCAGTCAAAGTGCTTAAGATAAGATCATCATCCCTAGGATACCAAAGACCAAGATCAACTGTCCCTTTCAAGTATCTGAAGATTCTTTTCACAACAGTCACATGAGACTCTTAGGATCAACTTGATATCTAACAACCATGCACACAACATTCATTATATCTGGCCTGGTCTAAGTCAAATAGAGTAATCCACCAATCATTGACCTATATCTTGTTTTATTTTCTTTAGGATAATCATCATTCTATGTAATTTTGCATCCGATTACCATAGGTGTACCAACTGGCTTTGAGTCTTCCATTCCAAACTTTTTCAGTAACTCTTTTACATATTTAGACTGAGATACAAAGATTTCATCATCTAATTGAGTGATTTGTAGTCCTAAAAATAATTTTAGTTCTCCTATCATTAACATTTCAAACTCACTTTTCATTTCATTAGGAAACTTCATACACAAATCATCATCACCTTCAAAAATAATGTCATCAACAAAGACTTCAATGATCAATTATTTATTCTGATCCAACTTGAAATGTAGATTGATGTCACTAGTACCTTTATTGAATCTAAGTTTCAACAAGTATTTATCCAATCTAGCATACCAATCTCTAGGAGCTTGCTTAAGTCCATATAGATCTTTATTCAATCAACATACCATGTTTTCTTCGTCAGTCAGTTGAAATCTATCTAGTTGTTCAACATAGACTTCTTCTAGCTCACCATTTAGAAATGCTAACTTTACACACATGTGATAGAATTTGTAATTCTTGAAAGTAGCATAAGAAATAATCTTTCAACTTCAATTATAGAAACAAGAGAAAAATTTTCTTCAAAATCAATACCTTCCATCTGTGAGTACCCTTTGCAAACCAATCTTTCTTTGTTTTTGGCCACTTCACCTTGTTCATTTAGCTTATTTTGAAACACCCATTTGGTTCCAATCACATTTTTGTTTTGAGGTCTAGGAACAAGATCCCATGTATCATTTTCATCTATCTGCATCAGTTCTTCTTTCATGGCTTCCATCTAATATTCATCTTTGCATGCTTCATTGATATTGTTGGGCTTAGTTTTGGAAATTATACAATACTCTTCTAAAATTCTTCTTCTAGTTTGCACACCTTTGCTTTTATCTCCTATGATCTGACCATCGGAATGATTTTTCCTTACATACTTGGGAGTTCTAGGATTTTCTTTGACTTCTTGTTCGTGTGTTCTTTCTTTCGCACTTCTGCTAGTTTCTACTTCTGGATTCTCTTGGTTCACCGAAACAATCTGAAGTTGATTATGTGTCTGAACATTATTTCCACTTTCAACCATTTTCTTCAACCTTTTATTAAAGAATCGGTAAGCTTTGCTCATAGTAGAGTAACCTAAAAATATTCCTTCATCATTTCTAGCATCAAACTCGCCTATATCATCATCTCTCTTGATGTAGCATTTTCTTCCAAAAAAAATGAAATATTTGATAGTAGGATTATAACCAAACCATAGCTCGAAAGGGGTCTTACCAGAATTACTATTGACCTTCACCCGGTTAATTGTATACATATTAGTACTTACAACTTCTCTCCAGTAGAAATTAGGAACATTTGCTTCTAGCATCATGGTTCTAGCAGTGTCTAGAATGATTATGTCTTTCTTTCAACAACTCCATTTTGTTGAGGGGTCTGGGGAGAAAATAGTTGTCTTTGGATTCCATACTCTTCATAGAAAGAATTGAATTCTTGGGAAGTGAATTCACCACCTCTTTCTGACCTAAGGCTTTTGATCTTTTGACCTGTCTCATTTTCTACCATAGATTTGAATCTTTTGAACTTTTCTAATGCTTCATGTTTTTCTCTTAAGAAAGCAACCCATGTCATTCTAGAATAATCATCAATAAGCAACATAAATTACCTTTATCCTTGTAGACTTCTGATTCTATATGGACCACATAGATCAGTATGTATCAAGTCTAGTACTCCATTAGAGCTATAATGTTTTCTCCAAAAAGAATTTCTGGTTTGTTTTCCCATTTGGCATTCCTTACACATAGTGTTAGTAGGCTTCACTAACTTAGGAATATCTCTGACTGCTTGAGTAGAGGTTATCTTGACAATGTTATTAAAGTTCACATGACACAACCTCCTATGCCATAACCAACTTGCATCAATTTGAGCAATTAAACAACTTTCACTACCAACACTCAAGTGGAAGATATTACCTTTTCTCTTTGTACTTGAAGCTATCATATTTCTAGAACTTCCCCTTATTTTGCACTTACCATCCTTGAACTGAATATTGTAACCCTTTTGTACCATATGTCCAACACTCAACAAGTTGTGATTTAAACCTTCTACATAAAGAACATAATCAATATTGTGCTTACCACCAAAATAAATAGTTCCACTTCCACGAATCACACCAGATTTGTTGTCTCCAAATCTTACAACACCACCATCATATTTTTCTAGGCTTAAAAAATTTCTTTTGTCACCAGTCATATGATGTGAGCATCCGCTGTCAATTACCCACTCATCCATTTCTTCAATTTTTGTTGCAAGAGATTTCTCAACATTCACATTACTAGCAGATTCAGTGGACACCTAGCCATTTTCTTTGATAGCAATGAATACCCATTCATCTTCATTTCCAATTTCTTTATTAGATTCATCATCAGTAACACCTTCTTTAGCATAATAGCATTTCTTTTGAAATCTAGTCTTCTCAGGTTTGTACTTAGAAACTCTTTCAGGACATCTTGATGCAAAATGACCTATTTTACTACAAGAAAAACATTTGATAGGTAACTTTCCTTTGTACTTAACATGACCTCTGGCTTCTCTTTTCACAATCAATGCTTTTAGTTCTTCTAATTCATATCTTCATCTTCAATCTTTTGCATCTCATCTTCATATTTGAATGTCCTTTTGGAACTCTCTCCCAGATTGGATCTCTATTGGCTTTTTCCGAATACAGTAGCTTTGAATGTAGACTTGATTTTAAGAGTAGATTCACCAAATTCACTTAACTCAAAGTCAACAAGTTTTCCAATCAGCATGTCTCTTGTCACATTTGTCACTTTCTTGAGTTCATCAATAGCATGAGCTCTTGTTTTGTAGGAGGGAGGCATAGATCTATGTATCTTAGCCACAATTTCTTCTTCATCCAAGGTTCCACTGGCACATCTAATGCTTATCACCAGTTCATTTATCTTTTGAGAGAAAGAGAGGATGTTCTCATCTTCGCTCATCTTCATGTCTTCCCACTTTCCTTTTAAACTTTGTAGCTTAGCAGTTTTCACTAGTGCATCTCCTTCATACAATGTCTCCAAATTTTTCCAGATCTCATGTGCAGTCTTCAATCCTATCACATTTTTCATCTTTGAATCTATCAGAGTGCTCAATAATGCTTCAATAGCCTTGGTATTAACTTTTGCTTGCTTGATCTCATCTTCAAAGGAGGGACCATTCCAAGGAATAGTATATGCACTCTGTGTGATCTTCCAAAAAGGTTCTCCAATGCACTTTAAATGACACTCCATTCTGACTTTCCATAAAGAGTAATTTGTACCATCAAATATAGGATTGTCCTTCTTGTATGATGTCATCTCGAATCAGCTCAAGTTGTTAGGCTTTTTCAGAGGAACCTTCTCTAATACCAATTGTTGGCAAAAAAAGGATAAACAATTGAGAGGGGGGGTGAATCAATTGTTACAAAAATCAAACTTATTCAACATTAATCAACCTTTAATCTCAGATCTGATAATTAACAATGCAAGCATAAATCAATAACATATTAGAGACACATGAACACTAAGATTTTATACGTGGAAACCTAGTTAGGGGAAAACCATGGTGGATGTTAGTCCACAAGATTATACCCTATTAGAAGTATAATGAAGAGTAAATAAGGAATGCACTTGAATTCAGGAACACTGCCTAGAGCTCACTGCTCGGAGGAAGGCTCACTGCCTTACATTTAATAATTAGATTAAATCCATCTGATGAATGTGAACTAAGAAATCAGCATCTTCACAATCCTGATTATAGTTTCGATTAGGCACAAATACACTTTCTCACTCTGCTCAATCTATTTCACACTATGCTCTACTCCTAAATGATTTGACCTTTATTCGCACATGTACTTTCTATACACACATAGATCATACATCAAAATAAGGAAAAAAAGTGCTCTTATATATTCGCCACACGGATTTACATCAACTACTCTATCGGCCACAAATAAATAATAAATTACAACTATCAACCTCAATACATAAATAAATCTTAATGTGTACCAACACAAGTTGGTCACAACATAGTGAGGACTCAAATAAACACCTTAGAACACATCAAACAATAAAATATTAATCCTCATGGATCCACAACACGCTACCACCATCATGTCGGCCAAGAACATGAAAACTCGAGCACACATCAAAAAAATCTCCGATCATGAACACTCTAATCAATGCAGACATACAGAACTTATAGAGCATGATCTAGAATCATCCATGAATGTCATAGGAACATGCGTAACAACTGAAATTGCTTGAATTTCATCCTCTTCTTCCAAGAACATCTGCTACAATAAAAAAATGACTGTAGGAACATAGAACTTCATAACTTTCTCAAATCTTGATGCGTACCACTAAAACCTTCAGACAACATACTAGATATACTGAGCCAAAAACCCTTTAGTTTGCACCACCTGATTATCAACTTATAGCACTTAACACCACTCTGACCTTGTCAACTTCACTGGCTTCCTGCAATATATTTTTTTATAATTTTCTCAATCTCCTCGACATATACAGCCTCCAGAAACACCAATGCTAATAGTGTTGACATCAATGACAACCACATATCAACAACGCAACCAAAACTTCCAACATATCCTTCTCTTTATTTGAAAAGCAAGAAAATTAGGGAAATTAAACTAACTCCAGATTATCAAGATATTTTGGAGCGCTTGAATAACCATGATGGGGATCTTTGTGGTCATCTTCAGTTAACTTTGAATAGAATTGTAGAGGTGGATTGTGTGCAAGATATAAGAGTTGTTTGATCGCCAAGTAAGTTGATCGAGGCTACTAAGTTGTAAACAGTAGGCCACTAGTTTCATTTTGAATGAAAAAATGGTTAGAATTTCTCTTGATCCATAATTGCTTCTTCTATTCATAAGTTAAACACATATCCACAAAACATTCACACATTAAATATCATTTAATAATGCATTCAAAGAGAAATAAGAATTTATATAAAACTATTCATATTCTAAGTCTTCATGCCTAATTATGTCCATAAATGAAGCAAACAAAAGAGAATACCATAAGTTTTAAATCCAAATATAAAGTATCAAGTGTGAAATTCAAAAAATATATGAGGTCTCCATGAGCCCTCATCATGCTACTTTATCACTGTCACTTGCAGGTGTTAGAATACTTCAAAGCTGAGGGAAAGCTTTCAAAAGTATATATGAGGAGAATCAAGGAAGATGAATCAATTTTGATGAGGGAGTTTCTATTTCATTTGATGTTCACTTGATTTCTTCCTTTTCATTTATGCTTGCTTGCTTTAGATTTGGGATTTTAGCTTTGATCTTAAGTAGAGTGGTTGCTACTTGATCTTAGCTATTATGATTTTAAGATTTCCCCATCTAATAGGCTTGATTATCCCACTCCTCTTGTTGTAGTCCAAACTCTTGTTGTCTTCAAATATCATCTAGTCCTCTATTGAAATCTAGCAATATGTGTGTAATTTCACTTGCACTCATATTACCAGAACTTGGGGGATGACATGAAAAAGGTTGATTTTCAAAATGATAAGTCTCTTGGGGTTGTTGATAGGAATATGTGGGTAGGTATCCAAGAAGACTGAAAAAGGGATGGGTGGTAAGCATTTTGATAAGGTTGAGAGCCCACAATAGCAGGGTTTTGTTAAATGAAAGTGGAGGCATAACCAACCTGATATGGTTGATGGGGAGGTGTAAATTTGGTATTTTCATGAAATGGGGGAGTATACAAGTGGTTTCCATTAAAATTGACAAATTTAAGCATGGAAAAGATAGGAAATACTTTGAAAATTTGAGAGGAAAGCAGAGGACTACGCAACCAAAGATTTTGGGTATATAATAGCAAAGCCAACCAAATAATATTGCAGAGTCACTAGGTTCTTGAAGAATTCCTCCAAAGGATAAAATGTTGAAGAAGGAACTACTTCCTCAATTGTGTGAAGTAAAAAAAATACTTCTTGAACCAATAGATATAGATAGAGTTAGTATGGTGTTTGAAGACATGCCTCAAAAGGTAAAATGCTTTGAAGAAAACACCAAATTCTTCAATGAAGAGAAATTAGTCCCACCGAGCAATGCCAAAAAAATTTGTCACATGAAATTGCACCCTGCTAAATACAAAGTTCAACATTCCAATGACACAATGGAAAAAACCTCAAGGTGTGGGAACTTTGCACATATGAGGTTGAATCTCTAGAGAAGGTCAGCTTCCTCTTTTGATCCAATTGCAATGTGGTTGTCTAACCCAACACATGAAAACCTACCACTATCCTACTCTAATAGCTCACAAGGAAAAAGGGGATAAAGAAAGAATGAAAGGGAAATTGAGGTGGTACACCAAGATGGAAAGTTTTTTCTTCCTATATGATATTTTACAACACCATCAAAGAGGGACCAAGGGACTCACATAGATCTCTATTTGGTCAATTCCTAGAGGAAAACATGGAGGTTAGATTTTGATAGGGTGCTAGAAGGAAAGGAATATTCTCAAACAACATTTGTAAAAAATAAACTCAAATATACATGCATGAAAAGAGAGAACAAACACTTAGATATGAAAGTAATAAATTGATGAGGGCCACACCGCTCGAAACCCACAAAAATCACAACAATAGATACTAACATAGAAGATGCGAGACAAATAATATTTTGCTTTCAATTATTTTTCAGAAAATGAAATTACAAATTCAAAACTTACATGCTACAGCCTCGTGGGATTGATTCATTACAATAAAATCAACTCTGAAAACAAAATATATTATTTAGAGCCACAATCTGCACTCATGGAGCCACCTTCTACAACCCCAAATTAACCCTTTTTATTTTACGCTATAACTTCCCTAAAATATTCTAGAAAATTCAAATTTCCCTTTTGTTTTGGCACTAAAAGTCTCACTGATTGATTTCTTGCCTAGGAATATTTTTTAAATGAAATTCACTTTTTAGTGGGGCAACTTCACGAGGCCATCAATTTTGATCCGGGTGTTTTATTTTTTAATATAACATATCGCTGGAAATTTTTCAAAGATATCTACATAATTGAATCAATTGGAGACCGGTTCATCAATTTTTTGAGTTGTTTCGAGGCGTCTAAGGTTTTCATATTTGAATTTGAAGCTGCATTGGAGAAATTTCCTCAGACAAAAACTTTAAGTGATCATTTTTTTCCTTTTCTAACTTCTGACTATCTTACACCCTTTAAGTTCCATCATGGGACACAAAAAAACTAAAGAAAATAAGGAAAACATTTTTTTGGGTGATGCAAGATTGCCCTACACCACTGGATGCTCCTGCATGAGACACCCAAGGTGATTTGGAAAATGACCCTGTCACTTTTTAGGAGTTAGAGGGAAACCAAGATGGTTAACCTCAGCCTCAGACAACCACAATGAATCTTCAATATTCCTTCCTCTCCATTTCACCAAGTACTCTGAATATTGCCTATTTCTTGTGCTTCTACCCACACGACTATGCAAAATTTCTTCTATCTCCTCCTTTTTTAAAGTAGGTGTTGGAATATTCCATTGTGCTTCTATTGTTTCTTCATCAATTCCCACTTCATGATATTTTTTTAAATATGAAATTTTAAACATAGGTGAAATATGAATTTCATCAGGAAACTCTACCTCCTATGCATTTCCTACATCATGCTTCTTCAGGATCTTGCATGCTCCAAAACTCTTCATCTTTAACTTGTTGTATGTGCCAACTGGAAACCTCTTCTTTCACAAATGAACCATGAATTCATCTCCTACCTGAAACTCCTTATACCTCCTTTTTTGATCTGCCTTAGCCTTATATTCTGAGTTCATCTTATTGATATGTTTCTTCACCTCTTCATGCAAATTCTTCATGTGCTGAACAAAATATTCAACCTCAGCACTACTCTTCTCCCCCTTATCCATCTTTCTCATTTCAAAATTAGTTCTTGGACTACTTCCATACATAATATGGAATGGTGATTTACTAGTGCTCTTGTTGATAGAATTGTTGTAGGAAAATTCTTCCTGTGGTATAATCAAATCACATCCCTTGGGCTTATCTCCTACTAAGAATCTTAGAAGGTTACCCAAACTCCTATTCACCACCTCTATTTTTCCATCAGTTTTTGGATGGTGTGTAGAACTAAAATTAAAAAAATTCTTCAACTTCTTCCATAATGTCCTCCAAAAATAACCAACAAATTTGGTATCTCTATCTGAAACTATACTCTTCAATAGACCATGTAGTCTCACTGCCACTTTGAAAAACAAACTCTGCAATATGAACAACATCACTAATATTATGACATGGAATGAAATTTGTTATCTTTGATAATCTATCCACCACCACAAATTATGGAATCATTCCCTCTCTGTTTCCTTGGCAAGACAAGAACAAAATCCATGTTAATTTCCTCCCATTGCCTCTCAGGTAGAGGTAATGGTTGATACAATCCAATATTATAACTCGTTCCCTTCACCATCTAACATAGTCTGCAATTTTATACAAACTTCTTCACATCCTGTTTTAATTGTGGCTAGTAATAATTCTCACTAACAAGAGAAATGGTCTTATCTCGGCTGAAATGTCGAGCCAATCCTCCACTATTCTTCTCCTTGATTAGATTATCTCTCATAGAATTCCTTGGAATGCACATTGGTTCCCTCTATAAAAAATCCCATCTTGGATTAATAAACCCAACAATCTTGTCCTATCCAATGTAACGGGTTCCAAACAAGCCTTCCAAGCTTCTGTAAAGTCTGGATCTTTAGGATACAAACTCTTGAGTTCATTGAACCCAACAACCTCTATATTCATCTCTATCAATAAATTTTTCCTTCTACTCAAGGCATCTCCAACTCTGTTTGACCTTCCACTCCTATGCTTCAAAACAAAAGTATAACTCTGCAAAAAATCAACCCATTTTAAGTGCCTTTGATTTAAATTTCCTTGACTATTGAGATACTGCAAAGCCTAGTGGTCAATATATAAAGTTATTTTGGCAACAAATAGTTTCTCCATTTCTTCAAATCCTAAACTATAGCATAAAACTCTTGATCATAGACAAAATATTTCTTCTTACACTAGTACACAAACAACAATATATGACTAAATTTAGTCACATGACTATTAGTGGTTTATTTGTAGTCATTTATAACACTACTAAATTTATGACTAAACACTTTTAGTCATTTATTTAGTCATTGATTTTAGTCATTAATTTGGTCATTGATTTGGTCATTGATTTAGTCACTGATTTAGTCATTAATTTAGTCATTTATTTAGTAATGGTAGTGATTTATTTAGTCATATATTTACTCATTAATTTAGTCATTACTTTAGTCATTAATTTTGTCATATATTTAATCATTAATTTAGTCATATATTTAGTCATTGCTTTAGTCATTACTTTAGTCCTATATTTAATCATTAATTTAGTCATTTAGGAACTTAGTCATATATTTAGTCATTAATTTAATCATTTAGTCATATATTTAGTCATTAATTTAGTCATTTAGTCATTGATTTAGTAGTATATTTAGTGCATTTTTAATTGTCGTCATTTGGTAGTTTATTTTATTAATCAAAAATATCACTTATCAACTATCTAAAAGATTTGCACAATGAAATAGCAATGAGAAGGTAAAAATAGCTTATTTTATTAATAAAAAAGATGTTACATACAGTTGTGTAAGCTTGAAAATGGAGTTACAATTTTCTATCCCAACATGAAAGAGCTTGAAATATTACAATACATTGCTGAGAGAGAAAAAAAACTAGTTGAAATCTACTCCAAAACCTTTCCTTTATGCTATTCAATAGCTTACAAAAGAATAGGAACATGATTATCCTTTTATATCATAACCTACAATCCCTTACCCTTGTAATGCTTATTGATCCTCTAACTTTCCTTTATGAATGATTGTTATTTTATATCATAACCTACTGCCCCTTACCCTTGTAATGCATAAGTACATGATACATATTTGCAAAGGAACTTCCATTCTATGATTTTGATAAAGCTCCAATCATCTATAGGATGACCTCATTCAAAATAACCATGCACAAAGATATTCAAACCCTCTTGCCTACTATAGCTCTTTATGGAAACTATGCCACCACCTCCACTAGCCCATCCCTTACCTCCAAAAGCACTTATCATACAAATTACCTTCCTACACAAGGAAAAAAGAGTCCCTCAATGATACAATCAATAAAACCAATCTAAATGTAAGCAAAGAAAGTGCATCCATGGTTAGTGTAAACAGTAACCTTAAATTTGAAATAATTCAATGGGTCTATACTAAAGTACCAAATAATTAAGGAGATTTTAGATTTTCTACCATGTTCATATCCTAGAAAGATTAATGACTTACGTCAAGAGAATGACTTCCATGGGTCATTATTAGTTAAAATTGCTTGCATTTGTTAAATATCTATCATGAGCATAACATAATAAAAGCACATTTCCTTGCTATTAAAATAAAAGTGATCAAGGTATCAACTCTAATAAAGAAACTACCATCAATCAGCCAACATAAATATAAGAAGAAGTGGTGTTTACAGCCAAACAATAACATTAGTTATTTCTATGTAAACAAAATATAACAAAACATTCCAAGAGATCATAGACCAATATCAATGATTTTTTTATTCATTAGGAGTAGTGCTTGTAACAAAATATAGACCAGGAAACATCTATCAATACTGGTGAAATTTGAGTTTTCATGAGCAATGAAAGCAGGCTTATGCTTGATGGGGTTGATTTTGACATGAGACCCAGTTGAGTCTCCACCACAATAAGTTGTTGGAATCCTTGTACATCCTGTAATCTTTTTGCTAACAAGATAGGCAGCTAATTGCAAAGTTCATTCAATCTTCAATAGAGGTTTGTTTTCTTTTGGAGAAATCTACCTTAGGCACAAGTTCAATGGAAATATATCTTTGAAAGTAGATAGGAGAATCAAACAGGCCTTCTTCCACTCTCACTTTTCTCAATACTTTGATTAGGCCAAGTCCTGTTGTTGTGCTTCCCCATCATTGCAATTGACCAAAATACCCTCCAAAAAAGGAGTTGAGTGTAGATTCCACCCAAAAATTCTTCCATATTTTCTCAAAATAATTTATGTTACAATGGCTAATATGATGTTTGACCTTGACAAGGTTGATCCAGATTATAATTGATCACAAATGATCAAGACTTAGCTATCTCAAAGGAGGTATATGATCAATGAGAGATCAATCAAATTGGGAACTTGAATCCTGGATCTTCAACATCACAATATTCAACCCCTAGATCATAGTAGCTAGCCTCATATGCTCCTTCCCTATTTTGTAACTTTGTTAGTTGACTATGTATTTTATATTTTGTAACTTGCAATTGATTTCTAGGCTCAAAATTCAAAGAAAAATTTCTAGGAACACTAATAATAAAAAATCACATATGACCTAACATGTTTGATCACATTTTTATATTGAATCTCATAGAAATAATAGTTTTCAATTTGCAGAAAGTTATGGATTTACTGTACAGTGATGAAAATAAGATGAACACCAATACTAGAATTTTTAACCAATATTTATGCAGTTGGTCTTTTTGTAATGCATCATTAGAAAATATGATTTAAAAGGATTTAGCGACATTGTTTAGAGCAATCTTTATGACCCATATTTCATGAACATTGGTTCATAAAATACCATCTCTCATGACCATGAATGGATCACTTCAAATTCATTGCACCTAAGTGATGTTCACATAGGTAAATCTTTGGGACTTCCCATAAAATGACCCATCCCAATATTAATCCAGCTCAAGTTCACTTCACTTATGGAATTTTCACCACAATCAGGCATTTTGCTAACCCAATTTGCAAACTTTCAAGAAGAATTGTTCATTATAAATTATTAATTGTGGAACTCCCTAGCTCTTTCATTTTTATAAAATTGGTGCTTTTCCCATGCATCATTGACTCATATTTTTTGATATTAGTTGCATAGTTTTAATTTAAGTCAATTTTGACAAGCAGTGGTTCAGAAGAACCCACCTATCACAACCATGAATGGTCTATTTGACACCAACCGCATCTAGCTAATACTGATAGATTATAGACATTAAACATCATGACTTCTTTGGACATGTCCATCTCAGTACAACTTGAGCTAATGTGGGATTGACTATGGAATTTCCTCCACAATCAGACTTTAAAGTTTGCCCCCCTATTTGTAAAACCTCCAGCAAGTATTGTTCCTTATAAATAATTCATTGTGGAACTACCTAGATCTTTCTTATATATGCAATTGATGTTTCTGCATTGTAAAATTGAAAGTGTGATGGACTACCATGCTTAAAGTGACTGGGCTCAAGCAATCGAGGTCACCATGTACTTGTTATTATGCTTTCTTAAGGTTTTGCAAATGCACTAACAAACAAAGTGGCCCTAATTGTGGGGTAAACACACAGTTAAGTGCTCCTGACCTAGAGTAGTACTTGGGAAGTACCAATATTTTATGCCCGTGAGCATCACCTAGGTTTAGTGGTTTCCAAATGGACCATTGAAGGTCATGAGAGATGGTTCTTGTGACACATATTTCATAAAATATGGATTAAGAATATTGGCTCAAAACTACATAGTTGAATTCTAGAAATTTCAACTACATTAGAAAAGGTATGGATGGATGCAGTTCGGTCAAGCATTTTACTAAAATGATTGGAATCTTCTTTAAGTTTTTCCTATTAGAAAATAACTATCACTAGTGGAATAACCTCAGCTTGAAAATAGAAAAATAGTTAGGTGAAATGTTATATGAAATGTTATAAAGGCCTTTTGACTATTCTTATTTTACACCCTTAATATTTGTTAATTTCCAACTATAAGATGTCAATTCTCATACAAAATTTCAACATCTTTACTAAAATAATATGAGAAATGAAATGATAGAAAGCAATTTTATTACTTCTAAAACCAAAAAATGGACTAAAGCAATAAATTTAAAACATATAAATATTACAAGATCCATTTCACAAGAATTAGCAACAGACATGAGCTAGTAATACAAAGGTCTGCATAAAAAATGCGCTAAAATATATTTTCTAGCAAAGATTTCATGTCCATGAAGGCAGGCGAAAGGAGAACCTACAAGCATGTCTATGAAAGAATATTCCTTTGTGTTTATTTTCACCTGTCTTATAGCTGCCAGCTAGAATATCCATAATAAGGTTTGCCAATTGTGACATTAGAACCATAGGTTCAATTCCAGAACCTATTAAATCTCTGGCCTTTCTTACTGTGCTGGTTGCATCAACTGATAAGGCCAAATCTAATAGATATAACAAATTTTCATCTGATACAACTCCAACCTACAAAAAACCAAATAAAAAAGATCATAATCTTGCACAATAAGCAAAGGGTGTAGCTTAGAAAATGATAAATAGAATATTAATCAGTATCCATTCATCCATTTTAGGAGTGATAGCATCCACATTGAAAATGAAAAACTATTGTGTGGAATAGTACACATGATTGGACATGAGCCCACACAATGAAGAAAAATTCAATCTGTAATTATTTAAGGATTCATTATATTTCATCCTTTCAAAGAGCTCAAGCCCCAGATTTTTAGTTTTTGTGGACTTCATGTTCTGAAACATCAGAATATACAAAACTAAATCTTTAGATTGGTTGCATAAGTATATTCCCAAAAAAATCACAACAAAAGAATGTTCCCAATAAATATGATGCCTATGTGAAAGTTTTAAAACTCGTTTTCTAGAAAAAAAATCAAACTAAGGTCACCATTCATCAAAGATGTGGTTTTAGTTTATTCCCATGTATAATTTAAAATCCTAATTCAAAAATGTCTTGTCCCTTCCTGTTGCACTTTAATTCTTTCATGTATATACAAAAGGTTTGCTTTCTATATTCCATCCCTTTTCCAGTATTTGTTAGTTGGCATTCGCCAATAAGGTCTTTTGAAGACTCTTTTCCCATCCATAGAGTGATGCTTTGTCAAATTCATGACTACTTTGTTCAGGACAAAAAAATTACATGCCAACATTCATACATCATAAAAAGTTGAAATTTCATTACATAATTGGCAAGTCAAAATGCATTCCAATTATTTGGTTTAAATGAATGTAGAGATTTTGGCTTTGAAAAATCCATGAAGCATGCTTGTTTTATTGTTTACACTTATGCGGGTGAAATCACATGTGGAGAAACACAAAGGAATTCTCAGTCATTTGCAGATTCACCTCAATTGGAGAAACACAATGAAATTCTTAGTCATTTGCAGAAACACCTCAATTGGCTCATGAACATAGACAAGGCATGTGAACTATTTGACAAAATGCCTCAAAGAAATGTGGTCCCATGGATGGGAATGATTTCAAGATATGAACAAATTGAAATTTTTGAAAAGGCTTTAGAAACTTTCAATCAAATGCAATTGGCAGGTGTAAAGCCAGACTCCACAATCTTTGCCAGTATCATACCCACCTATGCCAAATTGGGATCCTTGGAAGAGGGTATGGACATCCATCAAAGCATAAAGGATAGAGGAATTTTGTCAGATATTGTAGTTGCAACTGCTCTTGTAGACATGTATGCTAAATGTGGGATCATAGACAAGGCACTTGAAGTGTTTGACAAAATTCCTCAAAGAAATGTGGTCTCATGGACTACAATAATTATAGAATATACACAAATTAGATCTGTTGAAAAGGCTTTAGAAACTTTCAAGAAAATGCAATTTGCAGGTTTAAAGCTAGACTCTGCAACCTTTGGCAACATCCTCTCTGCCTGTTCCAAAATGGAAGCTTTGGAATAGGGTATGGGCATCCATCAAATCATAATAGAAGGGGGATTTTTGTCTAATATTATAGTTGGAAATGCTTTGGTTGACATGTATGAAAAATGTGGAAGTATAGAGAAATCACGTGAAGTTTTTGACAGAATACCTTGAAGAGATGCCATCTCTTGGACTACAGTTATTGCTGGATATGCACAAAATGGATTTGTTGAAAATTATTTAGAAACTTTCAAGAAAAAATGCAATTGGCAGGTATAAATCCAAATTCCACAACCCTTTCCAACATCTTTCCTGTCTGTTCCAAAATGGGGGATTTGGAATAGGGTATGAACATCCATCAAAGCATAAATAATAGAGGAATTTTGTTAGATGTTTTAGTTGAAACAACCCTAGTAGACATGTGTGCAAAATGTGGAAGCATAGACAAGGCATGTGAACTTTTTTATATAATTCCTGAAAGAGATGCCATCTCATGGAATATGATGATTGCGGGATATGCACAAAATGGATTTGCTAAAAAGGATTTAGAAAATTTCAAGAAAATTCAATTAGCAGGTGTGAAGCCAAATTCCACAACCTATGCCATCATCCTCCCTACCTGTGCCAAAATGGGAGCTTTGGAGCAATTTATGAACATCCATTAGAGCATAATAGATGGGGGATTTTTGATAGATATTATGGTTGGAAATGACCTATAAGACATATATGCAAAATGTGGAAATGTACACAAGGCACGTGAACTCTTTAATGGAATGCCTCAAATAGATTTCATCTCATGGAATGTAATAATTGTAGGATATGCACAAATTAGATCTATTGAGAAGGCTTTAGAAACTTTCAAGAAAATGCAATTTGTAGGTTTAAATCCAGACTCTACAACCTTTGCCAGCATCCTCTCTGCCTGTTCCAAAATGGAAGCTTTGGAACAAGGTATGGACATCCATCAAAGCATAATAGAAGGGGGATTTTCATCTAATATTATAGTTGGAAATTATTTGGTTGACATGTATGTAAAATGTGGAAGCATAGAGAAAGCACATGAAGTTTTTGACATAATGCCTCGAAGAGATGCCATCTCTTAGACTTCAATTATTGTTGGATATGCATAAAATGGATTTGTTGAAAACGCTGTAGAAAATTAATCAAAAATCCAATTGGCAGGTATAAAGCCAAATTCCACAACCTTTGCTAGCATATTTCTTGCTTGTGCCAAAATGGGGGCTTTGGAATAGGGTATGAACATCCATCAAAGCATAAATAATAGAGGAATTTTATCATATGTTGTAGTTGCAACTACCCTAGTAGACATGTATGCAAAATGTGGAAGCATAAACAAGGCATGTGAAATGTTTGATAGAATTCATGAAAGAGATGCCATCTCATGGAATACGATGATTGTGGGATATGCACAAAATGGATTTTCTTAAAATGGTTTAGAAAATTTCAAGAAAATTCAATTAGCAGGTGTGAAGCCAAATTCCACAACCTATGCTAGCATCCTCCCTGCTTGTGCCAAAATGGGAGCTTTGGAGAAGGGTATGAACATCCATCAAAGCATAATGGATGGGGGATTTTTTTCAGATATTATGGTTGGAAATGTTCTATTAGACACGTATGCAAAATGTGGAAACATACACAAGGCATGTGAACTCTTTGATGGAATGCCTCAAAGAGATGTCATCTCATGGAATGCAATAATTGTAGGATATGCACAAAGTGGATTTTGCAAGGATTCTCTCAAAATATTTGAATTTATGAAGCACTTTGAAACATATCCTAACATTGTAAGATTTTTTTGTATTCTTTATGCACCCATCCATGGAGGTTTAGTGGATGAGGGTTGTACATACTTCAATCACATGAGTAAGTAGTATTGCATTACACCTACAGTTGATCATTATGTGTGCATGGTTGACCTTCTTTCCCATGTTGGCTATCTCGAGGACACTCTAAAATATATCATTAAGATTCCAGTTAAGCCTATGGTGGTTGTGTGGATGTGTTTTGTTGCAGTGCTTTCATTCTTCCCTAATGTCAAGCATGGGTGGTTTTTTCTATAAAACAAAATATATATCAAATCAAATACTAGATAAAGAGAACTCAAGTTTAATGCAAATCATCCCATGGAGTTATTTTGTTAGATCTTATCCAAAGTCCATCTCATAAAGAATTTCACTTTTTAAGAGGTTAAAGGACAAGCCTATTAATGGAAATAACAATTTTTTGAATGTTGGAGCATGTTTGAAATTATATTGCGCTCAGATGAAACAATTTTTAATGATGTTGGTTCAAGCATTGATGTAGTGGTATGCTTCTACTACAGTGAAATCACTATGTTAAAATGGACACAAAATGATATGTTTCCAATGTTAAGTTAGCACAAAAGAGGAAGTCTTCATGTGTTTCCACTAATGGATTGGCACAAAAGAGGTTGGAAAATATGAAGGCCAATCAATTATCCCTTATTAAAAAGAGGAAGTCACCATTGATAGGACAATCACAACCCTCTTCTTTGAGGAGGTAGAAGAAAGGTGATAATTTTGTGCTTTGTGACCATGAAGATGTTAATGAAGTTGATTGAGAGAACTTTGACTGTTTTCTTCTTGTAAGTGTTCAACCCTTAGGGCTTGGTATTGATGATGAACTTTTTTATTTCAAAAGAAACATTAAGATTGGCATTGGTGAGCCTAAATTACTCATGGAAATGAATGGATTTGTTGATCGAGTCATGGGAAAGAAATTAAGGAGCCTTGTAATTCAACTTATCATTGTCATTGATCCCAAGATGCTTGTTGATCTTGTCTATATTGAAGCTAAGCTTGAATAATTTGAGGATGTCTTAGAAAGTTCCATATTGTATGGTGGAGTGCTTTATCCAGATCTCTCAAGCAACAAGATGCCATTTTTTTATTATTAAATTTTAAAGATCTTGAAGATGGAAGGATGTGGGTGCTTGTAGGTTTATTAAAATATATCATGCCACCTCTAAAAAATGGAGTGGCGATGTGTATTCCTCACAATCATTGGAAATTTCCATTAGAAATCTAGGAGTTCTAGAAACCACTCTTGACTAATCTATTAAAGAAGGATACCATGCTTTAGTGGAAAATTGATGCAGGAAAAATTTGTAGAAAAATAATTGCAAATATAGAATATAGGTTATTATTGATTACTGGCATGTTTTTGTCATTGAAAAGAAAATATCACTTTGAAAATCCAACTTGACTTTACCAATCAAGTGCAGAAGATGAGAATTGATGAAACTACCCAAAAGAAAGAGGAACTGACTTCATAAATAGTACAAGGGTTAATATAGGGAGAGAAGTCTTGATTTAGAGGGCAAAAGAATTCATGAAGAGTTTCTTAGTTGAATGTGTTTTATGAAGAGTTAGACTCCCTAGAAACTACAAGAATGGGAAGACATTAAATATGCCTTTATTAACATAAAAAAATGAGACTTAATAAAAAAATTTACCATCAAATGAGTTATATCAACAACAATAAGGGTGGGCATTGAGCATGCCAAATCAGCCCCTTTTGAGTTTGAGTCAGTAGACCTCACCACCTAATTGAAAAAAATTAGGAAGACTTCAATTTTACTATTAATTGAAGCCTTTGGTAAGATGTAAACATATAGAATCACATGGAAATCAAAATTAATATAGATAAATTCCTCATTGAAAGTGATTCTATGTTAGTAATTAAGTATTTTCTAAAACTACAACAACATAGCCCTCCCTATACAAATTAGTGGATGCAACCAATGTTATCAAAATTCAACATATTCCTAGAAAGGCCAATAAGTTATTGGACCACTTATCAAATAAATCTATTCAATCAAAAGATCGATAAGGTGGGGGTAGTCAGTTCCATTTTTTGTAATGTCGTAAGAGTCATACAGGTAACACTATGTCAGGCTAGGGAACTCTTCTTGGAGGTTCTAAACAATTAGCCTCTTTTTTATAAGACTGTGTTGGTAATGCTACCTGGATCACAGTTGTTTGGTGGGATTCCAAACCCAAAAAATGAGGTCTAGTTGTGGAAATCTCATAAAGAGAAGCTACAAGCTACCATGATGACTTTTCCAAGTGAATTGAAATTAGATTCTTGCTTAGTGTGGCTTAAGACATGCGCAGATGATATTCTCTCTACAAATAGGCTTGGGGGAAAGTATTTGCTTGATTTTGTGAAAAGTGGAAATGAACTTGCAGAGAATGATATATTGATCAGAGAAACATTGGACAGTCTGGATACATTTGAAGGGATCTTGGAGTGGCTAAAAATGGTTTTTGGTTCAAATATTGAGTTTCCATGGTAATGCATGTGTGAGATTGTTTTGAAGAACTCAAAGAGTTTATGGGATGAAATATTTGAAAGCCTATTTGTTAGTAGGATGAAACAAATAATAGTTGATAGATTTTTAGATATGCATGAGAGAGTTAAGGTTGGTAAATTCCTTGAAGCCATAGTTACATCTCTAGCAAGTTACAAAGATGTTGAAACCCATTTGCAAAAATTAACTACTAGTGAGGGTTGGCTTGTCAAGAGAGGGGACCTAAAAAGTGTCAATTTACCATAGATGAGGGGTTCAAGAATATTCTGGAAGACCTCCTAAGTTTTATTCATGCACATAAATCTCCTTCAAGGAAAAATGACTTAGCACCGTATTTGCAAGAGAAATTCTTCCATTTTATCTCAACATTGATTGTTGAGATTGAAGAACATCTTGCACATCTTTCAGAAGCTCTCTATCAAGAAATGAAAAATTCAAGGAGATGCCAAAAATAAATAAACAAGGAGAAACTAGAACTGATAGTTATAGTGGAAAGGGAAATTTTCTTAGGAATGCTTTTAGTTGCTCTTAATTTTCATTCAACTTCCCTTCCACTAGTTCTTGGCTCGTCTCAGCTCTGGTTTGTCGAGAACAAAGCTTCAGTTTTAGGGAAAGGATCTTCGACTTTCAAATATTCCAGTACTGATTTTGATTACCCTCTTCTAGACCATTCTAAAAGAAAAGTACTAATGAGAGGGGTTGGTTTGAAGCCTGAATCATAGGATACAAATAATAGAACCAAATTGAATAAACTGAGAAGAACTATGCACAATCTTTGTATCAGAGCTCATAGCATGTAGATATTGTGGATAACTGAAGAGCTTTCAGGAATTCTCACAAGAGATCTAAGGGAGGATGATTCTTTATCCATATTCAATACTAAATTATTAATTAAAAAATATGGCAATGCTTGAAATTTGACACCAAATCTTAGTAAACTTACTAAATCTGGTGCAAGGGCACCATAGGAGTCCAATTTTTAAGTTTTGTCAATTTTGGTTATGTAATGGGTTTTAGGTGAGTTTTAGGTGTTGTCATCTAAATAAGGTATAATAGACCATTTTTGATGTGATTTGAGTCATTTAGAGTCCATATGGTTAATATTGCTAAACGATGTAAAAGTTGCCAAATTGTTGTAATGGCAATATTGGAAAAATGCAAAAAATTTGCAAATGGTGGAATGTCAAGAGTCAAGTAGTTAGAAAGTTAGTTTGTGTCAGTTAGTTTGATTAGTTTTGATGTACAAGAGACTAATAAATCTTTCAGATGCAAGAGGGAGTCAGCGAGACTTTGTATCTTTAAGATCAAGCAATAAAAATTCCCTAATTCATTGTATTTTCTATGTTTTTTACTGAAAATTGCTTCTCTCTTGCTCTGTACGATCCCATATGAACTCATTGCACTATGAACTAAATTGGAATTGTTTGGGTAGTGATTCTAATTTATTTTTGCATTGGTTTGATCAAATCCCATTGAGTTTTGAGCAACTTACAGGCTTTTGTTTGACTGCGGGTCTACAACCCTCTTGGAGGGTTTGAGTTCTTTCAAAATGTAAACTTAGCCCATTCCACCATTATATTAGGTTGTAGAAAGGTGGAATGGGAACCAATAAATTAGGATTAGGTACAAGTTTTTAAGATTGGGGAAGGAGTTTGAAGGAGAAATCAATGTTGGCCTAGTGAAATTTCTACATATTTGGCCCAAAATGCATTGCTAGAAGTGGTAGTTGGGGAAAACTGCTTAGGGTTTGGCTGTAAGATGTTTTTTTTGGCATGAGTAGGTATATATTGAGGTTTTTGAAGCATTAGAAGAGTAGTTGGAGGCTTGGAGAGATGATTTACTTAAAACCCTCATTGTTTCCATTGAGTTTTTAGTGAAATTTGATGGTTAAAGGTGGGGAATGGTACGAAAACTTTGGGGCAGAAAAATTTGAAGGTTTATTAAGCTTGTGCAGGTCATTTGAAGAGTGTTTGATGATTTGGTAGAGGAATTTAGAGTGTGGAAATAGGATTTTCATTCTGGTAGATATGCATGCAAAATATGGAAGCACAGGAAAGGCATGTGAACTGTTTGACAGAATGCCTCAAAGAGATGTCATCTGATGGAATGCAATGATTGTAGGTTTTGCAGAAAAAATTGTTGAAAAGGCTTTTAAAACTTTCAAATGAATGCAATTGGCAGGTATAAAGCCATTTTTTTTACCAGATTCCTCCCTGTCTGTGCCAAAATGGGAGCTTTGGGATGGGCTATGAACATGCACCAAAGCATAATGGTAGGGGAATTTTTTTCAAATGTTATAGTTGGATATGCTCTGGTAGACATATATGAAAGATGTGGAATCATAGAAAAACACTTGAATTGTTTGAGAGAATGCCTCAAAGAGATGGCATCTCATGGAATGAAATGATTGATTGCAAAATGTGCACAAAATGGATTTTGCAAGGAACCTCTCAAAATATTTGAATTAATGAAGCACTCTATAACACATCCTAGCATTCTATTTTCAATGGAATTAGAGAGGTTATTTAAACTTTTACACCCTTCTATGTTCAAGTGTTGCAGCTGTGACAGGTTACCAATGAATCAGGGAGGCTATTTAAATATATACACCCTACCATGTTCAAGTGATGCAGAGTTGATAGGTTGCCAATGGAATCAGGGAGCTTATTTAAACATCCACACCCTTCTATGTTCAAGTGTTATAGCTATGACAAGTTGTCAAATGAATCATCAATAAGGGAAGTAAGTTGAATATATATATATATATATATATATTATGCAATAATGGTTCTTGCAAAAATTATTCATCTAACTTAATCTATTTGCTTAAGCAATATCTTTTGTCTATTAAAAAAGATCGAACAACAAGGCAATTAGAGCAGATCAAACTTAATTATCTGCACTCAAGGACAAAATTGGTAATTATTATAGTTAATGTTGTGAATCTAACCATCTTATGTGTTAACAACTATTGTGGTATGCTCTATCATGATTATCGTATGTAATGATATATTTTGTTATTTTCATAGTTTGTATTTATTTTACTCATCAAGCAACCATGGGGAGGAATAGGGGAAATACTAGTGGGTTGAGTAGGTACTAGACTTCTTTCTAAGTACACCACTAATTTGTTTCCATAAAAACATAAAAAATATAAAATGGAGATTTGTGTGGATCTTTGTTGAGATTAGTGAATGGAGATTTTATATGCATGTAATATAAATCTAAATATGTGAGTCAATTTATGTACTTCTTTCTAGGTACATAAAAACATAAAACATACTTTCTAGCAATTATGCTAAATACACGAATATTTTGTTCATTATCTTTTGGAAGGAAAAAAAACATCACCTTGAGCTAGATGCCTTTCCAACATTGATAGTTGACAAAGTATTTTTTTGGTAGGACCCTACAAAACATTGAATACCAAATCATAAGGATAAATATAGTAATTTCCACTCAACAGTAACCATACTATGTAACCTTCCTAGATAAATAAAATGTATTGAGAAACCTTCTTCATAGCTAGACTAAAGTAGTTCTTTGCTCCAGACAAATCACCTTTCTTCCATAAAAAATTACCCAAGCACAACCAGGCATTTGTAAGAGAGGTGTCCATTTTAACCAAGACCACACTCAAACAAAGCACTAATTATTAGAAAATGTATAGCTACCAAAAATCCAAATGCCATACACAACATTCCCACTCTCCAAAGAGAATAGATTTTGTTTAGAGTCAGTTATGTGAACCCCTAGCTTTTGATAGGTGGTCTTTTACTTCTTTGCAGTAATCAGGAGAAACATCAAGCACTTTCCCTCTCAGGTATTCATATACAACTCTTCTTGTAGATTGTTTTCTATTTTCTGCATGTAACACAATATCACAACAACGTTAGAGTTTAATGGATTAAAATGCTGCAGATTTATGTGTTGCAAGACCAAAACAAGGTTGAATTGAATAAGTTGAAAATTTTGTAGTCAAAACTATCTTTTATATCAAGAATTGAAAGAATACAAATTGCAAGGTCTTTTTAATTCCTTTCTTTTAACATTTTTGTAGGACTTTGTTAGCATGTCAAGTTATGTTTTTCAAAACCCCAAAACATTTATAAAGCATAAAATTTTAACACATCCAATTATGGGTATAGATACCTCAAAAGACAAGATTGAGTGCAATCCCTATAGACACTTGAAAAAATCTAGATATCCCTTGACAAATTTAGAACCTTAAGTGTATAGACAAAAAACAAGAATCAAAAAATTTTGATTGCTGATGAGAACCGTCATTTGCAAAATTCCTAAAAAAACTGAGTAAAATTTATGAAAAACCTTATGACCATGAATTCCCAAATAGGTTGGGAGTGCATTAAGTGAAAACATTATGACCCAATTCTTAGTCTTCTCAATCGTACAAGTTCTTGATATACAAAATATTTAGGAGGATTTGGGTGCCCAATCATTGTCTGGTATCAGTGGGTTACACCAAATAAAATACAATATTCACCATGGGTTTCATCATGGTATCAAACACACATGGTCCAAAGTTCCAAACACAATTTTAAACAATCATTTTTCCATTATGCCAGAACAATCAATTGGCAGAAGGTAAGAAGTTTCTCTAATTGTATCTATCAAGAAAACTCTTCAACTATCATACTTCTAGAACTGTATCCAATAGTTATTGTTCAAAAAGGCTTCTAGTTCAATAGTTCCTATCAAATGCTAGATGAATCCTGGTCCAACACTAACTCACATGACACTAATTGGTAATGTGATCCAATGATAGCACTATTTACCGAGGCAGCAAAGGAATACTATGACTTTTCCATGCAGATTGGAAGTCTAGAGAAGCCTTGTAGGGTGTATGTATCAAACTATTTCTCAGCCTACTCTGAATATTCAACTCCAATAGTAATGAATATATCAATAGTAATGACATATTAATATTTACAATGTACTAAAATTTTGATTGGTAATTACTAATATATTAAATTTTATTGGTAAATTGTGGGTAGGGCTCACATCCATTATAAAATATAAATATTGAAATACTAGATATGTCATTATAAATCTCTATATGATAATAAACAACCATGAAAATGTTGGTTGTAGAAAACCCAATTGTCAATACATTCGTTTAATAAGCCCACCCTAGCCACAACAAAAATAAGGCAACTAGGCTATTAGGGCCCATAACCATGCAAATGAGAAAAGGAAAAAAAGGCTAATTCTTCTTATCTTGGAACTTCAACTCCATTTAACATTGAGTTTTTTAATTTTTCAAGGAAGCTCTTTTCTTCTAAATGATTGTCCAATTTATAACATCAGTGCCCCCAAGATCCATATAGGACTATCCACACACCAATGAAGATTGTTGAGGTATATTTGAGCTAGAGGGAGGCCATACTACACCTCAAGGAGAATTTAGGGAAGATTCACTATCTCCCAAATCATTTGTTGCATTTGAAGAGGTATCTTTTCAAATCTTATTAGCATCAAGAGTAGTACATCATTCAATAAAAAAAGAGTAGTACATGAATCATTTTGTGGAGAAATATCATTTGACCCATTAGTCATGTTGGAAAAAGATGAAGCCTTCTTCACCATCATTAGAAGAAGCTCCCTATGTTGATCTTGTGACCCTACCATCAAGTAGGTGGAGTTGTAGCTATGACAGGTTGCTAATGGAATCAAGGAGGTTATTTAATCAGGGAGCCTATTTAAATGTCCACGCCCTTCTATGTTCAAGTGTTGTGTTGCAGCTGTGACAATTTGCTAATGAAATCAAGGAGGTTATTTAAACTGTGACAATATTTTATTTTTAAGTGTTGCAGTTGTGATAGATTGTCAACAGAATCAAGGAGGTTATTTATACCTTTAAAATTTCCTATTATATTCAAGTTTTTTAGCTATGAGAGGTTGACAATGGAATTGGGGAGGTTATTTAAACCTCTGCAACTTTCAACTGTCAAATGTTGCAGATGTGATAGGTTGCCAATGGAATCAAGAAGGTTATTTAAACCTCTATAGTCTTCTACGTTCAAGTGTTACATGTTGGATGTTGTGTTTGTGTTGTTGATATGTGGTTTTCATTGATTTCAACACTATTAGCATTAATGATTTTGAAGGTTGTATATGTCAAGGATATTGAGAAAATTGTAATAAATATATTGCAGGTAACCAGTGAAGCTGAGAAGGTCAGAGTGATGGAAATTTGTGTATGTTGATGATTTGTAGGTATGCACTAAAGGGTTTGTTTCTAAGCTTATCTAGTATGTTTTCTAAAAGTTCAAGTGGCACACATCAATAATTGAGAAAGTTATGAAGTTTTGTGTTCCTATAGTTATTCAGTTATTGTAGCAAGTGTTTCTGGAAGATGAGATTACAATTATGGTGAATTGGGTTGTTGTTCATATTTCTGAGATGTTCAGTCATGTTTCTAGATTGTTCTCTATTAGTTTGGTATGTCCGCATTGATCAGCGTGTTCGTGATTGAATATTTTTCCTTTTGTGTTCAAGTTTTTCATGTTCTTGGCCGACATGATGGTGATAGCATTTTGCGGATCCTTATGGATTAATATTTTAATGTTTGGCATGCTCGGGGATGTTGATTTAGGTCCTCACTATGTTGTACCTGACTTAGGTTGGTGTGCATTAATATTTGTTCATGTATTGAGGTCGCCAAGTTCTAATTCATTTATTCATTTATTTTGTGGCCGACAGAGTTGTTGATGTAAATCTCTATAGTGGATATATAAGAAGGATTGTTTCTTTATTTTTATGTATGCTTAGAGTATGCTCGATGTATTTTCATGTGTGTATGTAAGAAATAAAGTTCAGATCATCCGAATATAGAGTAGAGTGTGAAGAATTCTGAGTGAAGTAAGAAGTAGTGTATCTGTGTTAACTAGAACTATCATCAACCCTTTGAAGAAGCTAATTTCTCAATTCAACCTCATCAGGTGGATTTAATCTAGTTGTCTTATGTAAGGTAGTGAGCCTTCCCTTTGAGTGGTGATCTCTAGGCAGTTTTCCTGAATGCAAGTGCATTCTTTATTCATTATTCATTATACTTTTAACAGGGTATAATCTTGTGGACTAACATCCACCATGGTTTTTCCCCTAACAAGGTTTCCACATATAGAATCTTGGTGTTCATGTGTTTCTGATGTATTATTGGTTTATGCTTGCACTGTTAATGATCAGATATGAGATTAAAGGTTGATTAATGTTAAATAAGTTTTATTTCGGTAACAACTGAATCACCCCCCTCTCAGTTGTCTATCCTTGTTTTTCCAACAATTGGTATTAGAGCTAGTTCATCTGTAGAAGTCTAACAACTTGATGTGATCCGATATGGCATCATACAAGAAGGATAGTCCTAGATTCGATGGTACAAAATACTCTTTGTGTAAATTCGGAATGGAGTGTCATTTGAAGTGCATTGGTGAGCCCTTCTAGAAGATTAAAAAGAGTGCATACACTATTCCTCAAAATGGTCCCTCCACTGCTGATGAGATCAAAGAAGCAGAAACTAATAACATGACTATAGAAGCATTGCTAAGTGCTTTGAAAAATTCAAAGATGACAAATGTGATAGTTTTGAAGAATGCACATGAGATCTGGACAAAGTTGGAAACATTCTATGAAGGAGATGCACTAGTGAAAAGTGTTAAGGTACAAAGTCTGAAAGGCAAGTGGGAGAACATGAAGATGAGTGAAGATGAAAACATCTTTTCTTTCTCACAAAAGGTAAATGAATTAGTGATGGAAATTATATGTGCTAGTGGAACCTTGGAAGAAGATGAGATTGTGGCTAAGATACTTAGATCTATGCCTACTTCTTACAAAATAAAAGCTCGTGCTATTGAAGAGCTCAGGATAGTAACGAATGTGACAAGAGACATGTTGATTGGAAAAATTGTTGCCTTTGAGTTAAGTAAATTTGGTGAATCTTCTCTTAAGATAGAGTCTGAATTCAAAGCTACTGTATCTAGGAAAGGCCAACAGAGATATAATCTAAGGGAGAGTTCCAAGAAGACATTCAAGTATGAAGAAGAGATGAAATTGATTGAGGATGAAGAAAGAGAGCTAGAATAACTGGAAGCACTGATTGTAAAAAGAGAAGCCAGTAGACAAGGTAAGTATAATGGAAAGATGCCTATTAAATGTTTCTCTTGCAATAAAATAGGTCATTTTGCATCAAGGTGTCCTGAAAGAGTCTCTAAGTATAAACCTGACAAGAATAGATTTCAAAAGAAATGTTATTATGTTGAAGAAGGTGTTACTGATGATGAATCTGATAAAGAAACTAGAAATGAAGATGAATGGGTATTCATTTCTATCAAGAAAATTAGTTTGGTGTCCACTGAATTAGCTAGTAATCAAAATATTGAGAAAACTCTTGCAGGCATCCAAGATTGATGAGAAGGATGAGTGGATGATTGACAATAGATTCTCACATCATATGACTAGTGACAAAAGAAAATTTTTAAGCTTGGAGAAATATGATGGTGGTGTTGTAAGATTTGGAGATAACAATGCTTGTGTGATTTGTGGCAGAGGCACTATTTCTTTTGGAGGTAAATGCAATACTCATGATGTTCTATATGTTGAAGGTTTGAAGCACAATGTGTTGAGTGTTGGACAGATGGTTCACAAAGGTTACAATCTCCAGTTCAAGGATGGTAAGTGCAGGATTTTGGGAAGCTCGAGAAATGTGATTGCTTTAGGTACAAAGAAAAGAGGTAATATTTTTCAATTGAATGTTGCAGATGAAATTTGTTTGATTTCTCAAGTTGATGCAAGTTGGTTATGGAATAGAAGGTTGTGTCATGTGAACTTTGATAACATTGTCAAAATAAGCTCCACAAGCATTCAAAGATCTACCCAAGTTAGTGAAGCCTACTAACATTATATGCAAGGAATGTCATATGGGAAAATAGACAAGAATTTCATTTCAGATCAAACAACATCATTCAAATGGAGTACTAGATTTGGTACATACTGATCTATGTGGTCCATCCAGAATCAGAAGTCTACAAGGAGAAATGTACTCTGTTTCTTATTGATGATTATTCTAGAATGGTTTGGGTTGCTTTCTTAAGAGAAAAACATGAGACATTTGAGAAATTCAAAAGCTTCAAAGCTATGGTAGAAACTGAGATAGGTTTGAAGATCAAATGTTTGAGATCAGACAGAGGTAGTGAATTTACTTCCTGGGAGTTCAATTCATTTTGTGAAGAGCCTAGAATAAAAAGACAATTATCTGCTCCCCGGACCCCACAACAAAATGGAGTTGTTGAGAGAAAGAACAAAACAATCTTAGATTCTACCAAAACTATGATGTTGGAAGGTAATGTTCCTCATTCCTACTAGAGAGAAGTTGTAAGTACTGCAATATATACTAGCAATCAAGTGAATGCCAATGGTAATTCTGGTAAGACTCATTTTGAGCTATGGTTTGGTTATAAGCCTACTATTAAGTATTTCAAAATCTTTCGAAGAAAATGCTATATTAAGAGAGATGAAGATATTGGAAAGTTTAAAGCTAGAAGTGATGAAGGAATATTTTTGGGTTACTCTACTAGAAGCAAAGCCTATTGGTGCTACAATAAAAGATTGAAGAAGATGGTTGAAAGTGCAAATGTCAAAGTTGATGAGGATATTGAAAGATCATCCAAGCATTGTGGATATGATTTAGATGATCAACAAGATAATACTGACAATGGAAAGAATGCACAGACACATAATCAAGTTCAAATTGTTTTGGTGAATCAAGAAAATCATGAAGAAGAAGACAGTGGAAATGCAGAAAGAAAAACAAAAGAACTCAAAAATCCAAGATATGTAAAGAGAAGTCATTCTGAAAGTTAGATCATAGGAGACAAGAACAAAGGTGTACAGACTAGAATAAGAATTGCAGAAGAATATTGTCTGATATCCAAGACTGAGCATAGAAATGTCAGTGAAGCATGTAAAGATGAACATTGGATGGAAGCAATGAAGGAAGAACTTGTGTAGATAGAGAAAAATGATACATGGATTCTTGTTCCTAGACCTCAAGACAAAAATGTTATTGGAACCAAATGGGTCTTTCAGAATAATTTGAATGAACAAGGTGAAGTAATCAAGAACAAAGCAAGACTGGTTTGTAAAGGATACTCATAGATGGAAGGTATTGATTTTGAAGAAACGTTTTCCCCTGTTGCTAGAATTGAAGTTGTAAGGTTATTTCTTTCTTATGCTACATTCAAGAATTATAAAGTCTATCAAATGGATGTGAAGTCAGCATTTCTAAATGGTGAACTAGAAGAAGAAGTTTATGTTGATCAACCAGATGGATATCAATTGACTGATGAAAAGGACATGGTGTGTCGATTGAAGAAAGCACTATATGGACTCAAACAAGCCCCTAGAGCTTGCTATGCTAGACTGGATAAATACTTGTTGAAGCTTGGATTCAATAAAGGTACTGCTAACAACAATCTATATTTCAAGTTGGATCAGGATAAAGAGTTGATCATTGAAGTCCTTGTTGATGACATTATTTTTGAAGGTGATGATGACTTATGCATGAAATTTTTTTGATGAAATGAAAAGTGAATTTGAGATGTCAATGATAGGAGAGCTGAAATTATTTTTAGGATTGCAAATTACTCAGTTAGATGATGGAATCTTTATATCTCAATCCAAGTATGTGAAAGAATTACTGAAAAATTTTGGCATGGAAGACTCAAAGCCAGTTGGTACACCCATGGTAACCGGATGTAAGCTAACACAGAATGATGATTCTAATAAGGCTAATCAAATAAGATATAGGTCAATGATTGGTGGATTGCTATATTTAACTTAGACAAGACCAGACATTATGAATATTGTGTGCATGGTTGCTAGATATCAAGTTGATCCAAAAGAATCACATGTGACTACAATAAAGAGAATATTCAAATACTTGAAAGGAATAGTTGGCTTTGGGATATGGTATTCAAAGGATGATGATCTTACTTTGAATGCCTTTATAGATGCAGATTGGGCAGGTGATGTTAATGATAGGAAAAGTACAAGTGGTGGTGTGTTCTTCTTGGGGAAGAAGCTATTATCTTGGCTAAGTAAAAAGCAAAATTCCATTTCCTTATCTACTGCTAAGGCAGAATATATTGTTACTGTAAATAATTGTACCCAAGTGTTGTGGATGAAGCAGATGCTGAGAGATATCAGAGTTGAGTATGATGAGCCTATTTCTATATTCTGTGATAACTCAAGTGCCATAAACATTTCCAAGAATCCGGTGCTACACTTTACTATAAAGAATATATCTATCAAGTATCACTTTTTGAAAGACAAAGTGAATGAGAAAGGGGTCAGATTGGAGTATGTGCCTACAAAGGAACAAATTGTAGATATCTTAACCAAACCATTTCCTAAGGATATATTTGAGTATCTCATAGGAAAGTTAGGGGTAATTTCCCCTCCTAATCGGAACTAAGATGCAATTCTTTGCATCAATCCATGGACTCCCAGTTAGATCTTGTTTCAGATTGATGTTGTGGTGGGTGCTACTCAGGGGGAGTAGGTAGATGATTTAGATGACATGTGATTAGAGCATGTGTACCTTTTCCATTGATGTCAAAGGGGGAGAATAATAATGTGAAAAACTCTTGAAGAAAGGGGGAGAAGATTCATCAAAGGGAAGAGAAGTATGTGAACAACTAGTTGTGTTGATGGTACTATTTTTCACATCATGTGTTGGAATCAATGCCAAAGGGGGAGATTGTTGGATGTTGTAGTTGTGTTGTTGATATGTGGTTTTCATTGATGTCAACACTATTAGCATAAATGATTTTGAATGTTGTATATGTCAAGGATATTGAGAAAATTGTAATAAATATATTGCAGGTAGCCAGTGAAGCTCAGAAGGTCATAGTGATGGAAATTTGTGTACGTTGATGATCAGGAGGTGCGCACTAAAGGTTTTGTTTCTGAGATTATCTAGTATGTTGTCTGAAAGTTCCAATGGCACGCATCAATAATTGAGAAAGTTATGAAGATTTGTGTTCCTATAGTTATTCAGTTACAGTAGCAAGTGTTTTTGGAAGATGGGATTGCAATTCTGGTGAATTGGGTTGTTGCGTATATTTCTGAGATGTTCAATGATGTTTCTAGATTGTGCTCTATCATTTCAGTACATCCGCATTGATCAACATTTTTGTGATTGAATATTTTCCTTGTGTTCAAGTTTTTCATGTTCTTGGCCAACATGATGGTGATAGCATGTTGCGGATCCTTATGGATTAATATTTTATTGTTTGGAATGCTCAAGGATTTTTATTTAGGTCCTCACTATGTTGTGATTGACTTGGGTTGGTGCGCATTAAGATTTGTTCATGTATTGAAGCCGACAAGTTGTAATTCATTTATTTTGTGGCCGACAGATTTGTTGATGTAAATCCGTGTAGCGGATATATAAGAACGATTGTTTCTTCATTTTTATGTATGCTCAGAGTATGCTCGATGTATGTTTGTGTGTGTATGTGCGAATAAAGTTTAGATCATACGAATACAAAGAAGAGTGTGAATAATTTTGAGCAAAGTGTGAAGAAGTGTATATGTGCTTAATCAGAACTGTCATCAAGCTTTTGAAGAAGCTAATTTCTCAGTTCAACCTCATCAAATGGATTTAATCTAATTATCTTATGTAAGGCAGTAAGCCTTCCCTTTGGTAGTGAGCTCTAGGCAATGTGCCTAAATGCAAGTTCATTCTTTATTCATTCTTCATTATACTTTTAAGAGGGTATAATCTTGTGGACTAACATCCACCGTGGTTTTTTCCCTAACAGGGTTTCCACATATAAAACCTTGGTGTTCATGTGTTTTTGATGTGTTATTGGTTTATGCTTGCACTATTAATGATCATATCTGAGATTAAAGGTTGATTAATGTTAAATAAGTTTTATTTTGGTAACAACTGATTCACCCCCCCCCCCTCTCAGTTTTCTATCCTTGTTTTTCCAAATTAGAATCATTCAACTTATCACTAAAATAGGCAATAGGCTTACCTTCTTGACTCAAAAAAAATCCTATAGTAATGCCACTAGCATCACAATCTACTTGAAAGACCTTATTGAAATCTGGAAGTTCCAAAACAAGTTACTCTGTGACTTTCTTCTTCGACATATCAAAACTCTTTGTTTCTCCTCTATTCCATTTAAAATCCTTTCCATCCCATCTCATTGATTCAGTTAGAGGTGCACAAATACTATATAAATTCTTAATAAAATTTCTATAAAAAAATTGCTAGACCATGAAATGAAATTACCTCTGTAACACTCCTCAAGGTAGGCCATTCAATGATATCTCTCACCTTCTCTAGATCCATTTTAAGACCCTCTACTGAGACAACAAATCCTAGATACACCAACTCTCTCTTCACAATACTACATTTCTTCAAATTAGTCAATAACTTATTCTCCCTTAGCTTCTCAAAAAATCTTCGAATATGCATCAAGTGCTCCTCCAATGTCTTACTAAAAATCAAAATATCATCCAAATAAACAATAACAAATTTTCCTAAAAATTAATTCAATACCTCATTCATAAGTTGCATAAATGTGCTCAGTGCATTGGTTAACCCAAAAGGAATGAAAAACCACTCATACAAGCCCTCCTTGGTTTTGAAGTTTGTCCTCCATTCATCTCCTTCTCTAATCTGGATCTGGTGATATCCACTCTTCAAATATATCTTTGTGAAGTACTCAGCTCTACTCAAACAATCCATAATATCATCCATCCTTGGCAAGGGAAATCTATACTGTATAGTAATCTTGTTGATAGCTCGGGAGTCTATACACATCCTGCATTCTCCTTCCTTCTTCGGTGCTAGTAATTTTGGTACTACACATGGACTCAGACTTTCTCTGATCAATCCCTTCCACAATAAATCTTGCAATTGTCTATTCAACTCTTCATTCTTTGCTGGAGTAATTTGATGGGCTACCTTATTTGGCAAACTGGCTCCAAGAATTAGGTCCATCTGATGACTAATCTTTCTTATAGGTACATTATCAGAAAAAATATCTTGAAACTCATTCAACATAACTGAAACCTCTATGTGTACCTCATTAGTATCTTATTTATCAACTCTAGGGATCAATGCAAAACCCATGTGTTGGACTAACTGCCATTATCTCCCTTCAGGTTCGCGACATGGTTTAACCGTCTCCCATGGATCTTAACTGATGCTTGTATCAGGCATTAACAAGTCAATATTTTGGTGCAACGAAAAGGAAAACAATTGGTATTAGAGTTGGTCACGAGTTTGAACCCCTCTAGTGACGTTGAGGGGGGGATTGTTGGACAAACCGCATCCCATAGATCTTAACTGATGCTTGTATCAGGAATTGACAGGCCGATCTTTTGGTGCAATGGAAAGGCCAACAATATGCTCATGTATCATAACTTCTAGGAACTTTCTTCCATCAACCAAAAAAAATCTTGCATTATTGCATACCTTTTCCTCTACCTCTTTCAACGGCTTCAACTTAAGATGAACTCCATCCTTTATCAATGAATAGGTGTTGGCATGTCCATCATGTACTACTTGTTGATCAAACTACCACGGTCTTCCTAACAACATATGCCAAATATCCATAGGTATAATATCACACAATACCTCATCATGGTAATTTCCAATCTTGAACTTTACCAAACATTTTTCATTTACCAAAGCTTTATGTTCCTTCTGCAACCAAGCAATCATATATGGATTCAGATTCCTTCTTCTCTCCAACTACAACTTACTAACCATCTCTTCTAAAACAAGGTTATCAATACTACCTCCATCAATAATAACATTGAAAAATTTACCTTCACACTTACATCTGCTGCAAAACAAATTCTTCCTTTGAGTTGGTTCCTTCTCATTCAGTAAGGCTCTTCTAGTAACAAGAACCTCTCCTCTTTATGCATCCTTAGAATGGGAAGACTTAACATCTTCATCTACATGTGCAACTTTTTCATTACCCTCAGGTCTTCTATTTGTCCTTCCTTTATGTTGAGGACACTCATAGCCTCTATTTCCTTCTACTCCGCACTAGAAACAGGTTCCGCAAAAGCCTCCTCTACTTGGTCCTCATCTAGATCTTCCTCTTCCTCTTTGATCTTTATTATTCTAATCATGAGGATGGTATGTGTTATCTCCTTTCTAGTTCTGGCTACTATTGGATCCTTCACCTTTCTTTTGATCTTCATTTTGACCTCCATATGACCATCCACTAGTATTTCCACCACGACCTCCACTGTTTAGCTTACATTCAAATCTTCTATCAAAATTTATTCTACCTTCAAAGAAAATTGATATGCATCTTCAATGGTATACATTCTTACCAGACCCAACTCTTCTTGAATACTCAGCTTCAACCCATTTATGTAATAGGAAACTTTCTCCTTATTGGCCTCAGAATGGCCTATTCTGATCAAGACGTAGTAGAATTCTTTTGTATACTCCCTGATGGATTTTACCACCTATTTCAACCCTTGCATCTTCTTCAACAAGTCTAGCTCACAATCCATATGAATGAACTATCTTTTTAATTTTTCTACCATACGATCCCATCTTGTTATTGTCTCCTTTCCTCTTTGATTTATTTCTATTTTTACCTCTTTCCACCAAATATTCGCATGACCCTTTAGCTTGGTCTTTGCAAATTTGACCCTCTCTGGATCTTCCACCTCCTCATACTCAAAGTACTCCTCCATATCATTGATCCAATCAATCAACTCTTTTGGGTTAAGATTTCCAAAAAATGTACAAACATTGATCTTCGGCCTTTTCCCAATCTTAGAGATGGCCTTAAATAATCTAACTTTCTCTAGATCTTTTGAATCTTTTTCTTCTTCAAACTGTTCCTCATTTTCAACTTCATCTTCATTTTCAACTCCTCTTCTTGGCTCAAACCCTTGATGTAGCTCCTCTTTTAGTGCTTGATCTTGTCTCTACAGGGCTCTAAAACCCTCTCTTGGTACAATAACATTCCTTCCACCACCACAATTTCTTCATGGAGGCATTCTGATCACTTTTCTCATAAACTCACAACCACAAGTCCTAGTGCAAACTGCCTCACATTTGATGATCTATTTACACACTTAGTAAAACCTGTTCTGATACCACTTGATGAGGGCCACACCATCTGAAACCCACACAAATCACAACAATAGATACCAATACAAAATATGCAAGATAAAAAAATATTTCACTTTCAATTATTTTCAGAAAATGAAATTATAGATTCAAAACTTACATGTTACAACCTCATGGGCTTGATTCATTACAACAAAATCAATTTTGAAAAAATAATATATTATTTGGAGCCACAATCTACACTCATGGAGGCACCTTATACAACCCCAAATTAACCCTTTTTATTTCACCCTATAACTGCCATAGAATGTTATAGAAATTTCAACTTTCCCTTTTGTTTTGGCACCAAAAGTCTTGCTGATTGATTTCTTGCCTAGGAAGATTTTTTAAATGAAATTCACATTTTAGTGGGGAAACTTCGTGTGGCCATAAATTTTTATCCAGGTGTCTGATTTGCTATTATACCATATCGTTGGAAAGCTCTTGAGGAGTTCTACAACACTAAACCCATACAAGATTGGTTCATCAACTTTTCAAGCTATTTCAAGGCCTCTAAGGTTTTTATATATGAATTTGAAGTTGCATTGGAGAAATTTCTCAAGACAAAAACTTTAATATCTCCCAGATCATGTAGGGTATTGAAATGATTCTTTCGTGACCGAAATTTTTTTTCAATTCTACTCTTTGGGGTAAATGTTTAGGTCCATACGAGCCTGTTTAGGCTGATTTACTAAAAATATTAAGTGATTGTTTTTCCACCTTTTGTGACTTCTAATTGTCTTACACCCCTTAAGTGCCATCATGGGCATAAAACAACTAAATAAAATAAGGAAAAACATTCGCTTGGGTGATGCAAGATTGTCCTACACCACTAGATGCTCATGCATCATAAACTCACATAAGGATAAACAAGTTGAGAGAGGCAAGCTTGATTGATTTTATTGATGTAGAGGAAACAAGCTAATCTTTACAATTACAGAGTGCAAAATGCAAGTATGCCAAAGAAAAACCTCGAAGGATCCAAAGGAAGACCCTTGAAATGAATAAATTTATTTTCTTTATAGATCAAGCATAACTCAAAACCACAAAACAAACCCTAACCCTAACTAGGGTTAACAATAAAGTCTATGCATGAAGGGAAGAAGCCCTCCTGTGAAAATCATGATTAGGGCATGAATCTATTAAAAAGGTCAATAATGAGAAATAAATGAGCATGGGAGCTCATAAAATCCACTTGAAAAAGTTATGGGGAGCAATAAATGCCATCATTGAAGTCTAGAAATTGAAATAGTTTTCTTCGAAGTTAGATCGAACATTAATGGCATCGCCCAAAAAATATGTCAAATCCATTGAAAGGTTGGGGCGTTGGGCCTGAAAGAAAACCTTTTCTATGAATTAAATGGTTTGGAGCCATGAAAAATAATCTTCGCTAGGATTAGGCATCGATTCTACTTCATACTTTATGCATATCTTGGCATTAGGTCATCGAAGATCAAGCTTTGAGATTTCACCATACCGCATACCAAAAGAAAAGAAGAGAGAAGGTCGAATGAGCAAATCAAAAAGTCCAGAAGGATCACTCTTTTTGGGCTTCATAGGTCAAGAAAGAGTCTTAAACCTTACCTTAAATGCAAAAAATAGGGTAAAAGGGAATATCGAAGGTTGAAGTCTGAAAGGAGCAATCAAGATTCAAAGGGAAGAGTTGCCTCTTATCGAAGAAAGGTAAGAGGTAAAGGATAAGGTTGAAGCCTAAAGTTCAACAATTCAACACAACTAGATTTTCAAAGGAAGGAGTGAAAGTGAGAAGGAAGAAAGGAGGAAGATGAAAGTTTGATTCTTGAAAGGTTGAAGATGTTTTAGGGATTGGGGGTCAGGAGGAAGCTCTACTTCCTACAATGAAAATATGGAAATCAATAAGAGGGAACACCAACCCCTGAAGTCTGACAAATCTTGAAAATCCTCTTTGGGTCTTCGATGATCGTGGTAAGGTTGAAGGCTTACCACAAGATATTGGTAAGGGTTAATGGGAAAGGCTGATGGCCAACACTCGAAACACTTAGAAGGAAAGGAAAGAAGAAGTAAAAGAGATGGAGGAGTGGGAGAAATTAGTAAGGCATGCAAGTAGAGAGGTAAGTGAAAACTTGAAGGCCCGAAACTTTAGGACTTAGCCAAATTTAGGACCCTTCAAGGAGAATTTATGCAAGATGACCCACGTAGGATCTCTCAAATCAATTATCAATGATGGGTCATCAAGGGGTGGCATGAAATTTCAACAATAAAAAAAGGTGAATGGAGTTGGTTATTGTAAATATAATTGCAAAATAACTTTAGGATTTAGCCAATTTTAGGACCCTTCAAGGAGAATTCATGCAAGATGATCCACGTAGGATCTCTCAAATCAGTTATCAATGATGGGTCATCAAGGGGTGGCATGAAATGTCAAAAATAACAAAAGGTGAATGGAGTTGGTTATTGCAAATGTAATTGCACAAGTTGCCTATTTTGTAGACATAAGCTAAGTGAAAATTTAAAGTGTGAGAAAAATCAAGATTAAAGAAAAGTTTGAAATCATGCAAATTGATTTTTGTAGGAGAATTTAATTGTCTAGTTGTACAGGCATATGAAGCTGGAAGAATAAAATGATGAAGTGGAGATTTTTTTGTTATAATGCAAATAAATCATGAATGAATTCACAAGTTGTTTTTTTTATTTTCAAGTATTTGGTTTGTTATGTCAATGTGGTGATAAGAAATTAAATGAAATATTGATTGAGCTACAAATTTGAATTGTCTGATAAAGCACTTCCAAATTTCATCTATGTTACACCTTCAATTTTTGGATGAAAAATAATTGATGGTTACTAAAAAATAAATGATGCAACCAACTTCAGGATTAAAGCCTTAGATATTTATTTGGTTGCTTCAACAAAAAAAATAATTAGAATAAATCCAACATCTTTTTCTTTAATACTCTTAAGGATATCCATCAAAGTATTATGCATATTCTTAATTTTAAATTAGAGAATATCCCTTTTGATTATTTATGGATTCTATTTTTGGGTATTATAAATTGATTTTTTTTAGTTTGGATCAAGTTTGTGATCATAGATCTAATGGTGGCTTTGTCTAAGATAGTCTAGATTCAATTTTCAAGCTCTGGATACCAAATTATATTGGAGGTTGTGTAAGCACTCAAAACACTCATGGGTGATAATTCTTAATTCTAAGTACTTGGTAGGAGTTTCTAATGAGAATAGTCTTAGAATGTATTTGGTTGGGAAAGGTTTTATGGTCTTTAAAACTGTAAAGAAGGGAGTTTCAATTGTTAAAGAATGTATATTCTTGATTATTAATAAAGGGGATAAAGCTCTATTTTGGAAGGATTCTTGGGATCTTCATCCTCCTATTATTTTAGTTTCATCTCATCTCCAACTCCTAAGTCAAAAAATTTATATATTAGACTGGTCTAAAGTTGATGATTTTAAGAAGTATACTCATTTTGGAAGATCTTAAATATACCATTTGAAGGACCACAACATTTTCATAGAGGAGGATCATCTACAACTAGGGGTACTTTAACTTCCATTATTTTAAATAGTCCTTGTAATTTTCTAGAGGAAATAAATGTTCTTACATGGGGTAATGACCCTAAGGAAATTAATTCTACTACTCATGGCTATTAGTATCTTGAATAAAATAAAGTCATGAATAAAGATTTTCCTTGGTGAAAAAAAATTGAAACAAATTTAGCTGGCCCAAATGTAATATTTTATTTTATTATTTATGAGATATACTCTATGATGAGGACTACACCACCCAAACCCCATAAAACAAAATAACAAATAACAACACAAAAATTGCAAGATAGAAAACAACCCACTTTCAAATATTTTATGAAAATGAAATTATAGATTCAAAAATTATAGGGTTATAGCTTCATGGGCTTGATTCATTACATCCAAATCAACTATGAAAATAAAATCTATTATTTAGAGCCACAATCAGCACTAATATAGCCACATTCTACAACCTCCACTTAACCCTTTTATTTTTACCAAATAACTATCCTATAATGTTCTATAAAGTGTAACTTTCCCTTTTGTTTTGGCACCAAAAGTCCCACCATTCGATTTAATGCCTAGGAAGATATTTTAATGAAATTCACTTTTTAGTGGGGTAGCTTCGTGAGGCCATAAATTTGATCTAGGTGTCTAATTTACTATTATAATATATCGTTGGAAAGCTCTCAAAGAGATCTACAACACTGAAACCATCAAATATCATCTCATCCAAATTTTGAGATGTTTTAAGGCTTCTAAGGTTTTCAAATTTGAATTTGAAGCCACATTGGAGAAATTTCTCAGGACTAAAAACTTTAATATCTCCCAAACTATATAGGGTATTGAGATGATTCTTCATTTGTTAGAAATATTTTTCAGTTTCACTCCTTGGGGTAAATGTTTAGGTCCATATGAGTCCATTTAGGCCAACTTACTAAAAATAGTAAGTGATCATTTTTCACCTTTTCTAACTTTTGACTGTCTTACACCTTTTAAGTGTCATCATGGGACTCAAACCAACTAAAGAAAATAAGGAAAAAAAACATTTTTTTTGGGTCATGCAAGATTGCCCCTAGGCCACTAGATGCCCCTACATCAAACACCTAGGGTAATTTAAAAAGTGACCCTAGAACTTCTCAGGAGTTAGAGGGAAACCAAGATATTTAACCTCATCCTCAAACAACCATGATGAATCTTCAACAGGCCTTCCTCTCCATTTCACCAAGTATTGTACATATTGCCTATTTCTTGTGCTTCTACCCACACGACTATCCAAAATTTCTTCTATCTCCTCTGTTTTTGAAGTAGGTGCTAGAATATTCCACTATGCTTCTATTATTTCTTCATCAATTCCTCCTTCATGATATTTTGTTAAGTCTGAAATGTTAAACACATGTGAAATATGAATTTCATTAGGAAACTCTACCTCATATGCATTTCTTGAATCATGCTTCTTGAGGATCTTGCATGGTCCAAAAAAATTCATCTTTAACTTGTTTTATGTACCAACTGGAAACCTCTCCTTTCGTAAATGAACCATGACTTCATCTCCTACCTAGAACTCCTTATACCTCCTTTTTTGATCTACCTTAGCCTTATATTGTGAGTTCATCTTATTGGTATGTTCCTTCACCTCTTCATGCAAATTCATCAGGTGCTCAGCGAAATCTTTAGCCTCATCACTAATCTTCTCCCCCTCATCCATATTTCTCAGTTCAAAATCAGTTCTTGGACTACTCCCATACACAATCTAGAATGGTGATCTACCAATGCTCTTCTTGATAGAATTGTTGTAAGAAAATTCTACCTGTGGTATAATCAAATCCCATCCCTTGGGATTATCTCCTACTAAGCATCTTAGCAGGTTACCCAAACTCCTATTCACCACCTCAATTTGTCCATCAGTCTATGGAGGGTGTGCAGAATTGAACTTCAAATTTGTCTTCAACTTCTTCCATAATGGCCCCTAGAAATAACCAACAAATTTGGTATCTCTGTCTAAAACTATACTCTTCGGTAGATCATGTAGTCTTACCATCTCTTTGAAAAAAAACTCCGCAACATGAATAGAATCACTAGTCTTATGACACAAAATTAAATGCACCATATTTGAAAATCTATCCACCATCACAAATATAGAATCATTCCCTCTCTGTGTCCTTGGAAATCCAACAACAAAATCCATGCTAATGTCTTCCCATAGCCTCTCGAGTACAAGTAATGGCTAATACAATCCAGTATTTTGACTTGTTCCTTTTGTCATCTGACATACTCTACAACTTTTCACAAAATTCTTCACATCTTGTTGTAATTGTGGCCACTAATAATTCTCACTAACAAGATCAATGGTCTTATATCGAACGAAATTTCCAGCCAATCCTCTACTATGCTTCTCCTTGATTAGATTATCTCTCATATAACTCCTTGGAATTCACAATTGGCTTCCTCTAAACAACATCCCATCTTGGATTAAGAAATCCAACCATCTTGTCCTACCCAATGTAATAGGTTTCAAACAAGCCTTCCAAGCTTCTGCAAAGTCTGGATCTTTAGGATATAAACTCTTGAGTTCATTGAACCCAACAACATATATATTCATCTCTATCAACAAAATTTTCCTTCTACTCAAGGCATCTACAACTCTATTTGACCTTCCACTCCTATGCTTAAAAAAAGAAGTTTAAATATGAAAAAATCAACCCATTTTAAGTTCCTTTTATTCAACTTTCCTTGACTATTAAGATACGACAAAGCCTGATGATCAATATATAAAACAAATTCTTTTGGCAATAAATAGTGTCTCCATTTATTTAAAGCCTGAACTATAGCATAATAATCTTGATGATAGACATAATATTTATTCTATCATTCAACTTCTCACTAAAATAGGCAACATTCTTACATTCTTAACTCAAAACAACTCTTATGGTACTGCCAGTAGCATCACAATCTTCCTGAAAGACCTTATTGAAATCTAGAAGTGCCAAAACAGGTTGCTCTATGACTTTCTTCTTCAACATATCAAAACTCTTTATTGCTCCTATAGTCCATTTAAAATCCTTTCTATCCCCTCTCATCTTTTTAGTTAGAGGTGCACAAATACTACTAAAACTCTTAATAAATTTTTTATAAAAAATTGTTAGACCATGAAATGATCTTACCTCTATAACACTCCTCAAGGTAGGCCATTCAATGGTAGCTCTCACCTTCTCTAGTTCCATTTTGAGACCCTTTGTTGAGACAAAAAATCCCAAATATACCAACTCCCTCTTCACAAAACTACATTTCTTCAAATTAATCAACAGACTATACTCCCTTAGCTTCTCAAAAACTCTTTAGATATGCATCACATTCTCCAATTTCTTACTAAAAATCAAAATATCATCCAAATAAACAATAACAATTTTTCCTTAAAATTATTTTAATACCTCATTCATAAGCCTCATAAATGTGCTTGGTGCATTGGTTAGCCCAAAAGGCATGAATAACCACTCATATAAGACCTCCTTGGTTTTTAAGGCTATCTTCCATTTATATCCTTCTCTAATCCGGATCTGGTGATATCCACTCTTCAAATCGATCTTTGTGAAGTACTCAGCTCCACTCAAATTATCCATAATGTCATCCATCTTCTACAAGGGAAATCTATACTTGATATTAATTGTGTTGATAGCCTATACACATCCTCCATTCTCCCTCCTTCTACAGTGCTAGTACTATAGGTACTTCACATGAACTCAAACTCTCTTGAATCAATCCTTTTTGCAACAACTCTTGCACTTATCTGTTCAACTCTTCATTCTCTATTGGAGTCATTCAATGGGATGCCTTATTTGGTAGACTAGCACTAGGTTTCAGATCCATTTGATGGATAATCTTCCTTATTGGAGGCAAACCTTCAGGTACGTTATTCGAAACAATATCCTAAAACTCATTCAACAAATCTGAAACCTCTATCGATACCTCATTAGTATCTTCTTTATCAAATCTAGGGATCAATGAAAAAAAAATTTGCTCATGCCTCATACCTTCTAGGAACTTCCTTCCATCAACCAAACAAATTATTTCATTACTACATACCTTTTCTTCTACCCCCTCAAGGGTTTCAACTTATGACAAACACCATCCTTTTTCAAGGAATAGGTGTTAGCATGTCCGTCATGCACTAATCGCCGATCAAACTACCATGGTCAGCCTAACAACATGTGACAAGCATCTATAGGTATAATATCACATAAAACCTCATCCTTATAGTTACAAATCTTAAACTTTACTAAACATTGCTCATTAACCAATGCCCTATGGTCCTTTTGCAACCATTCTATATAGTATGGTTTTGGATGCTTTCTCCTCTCCAACAACAATTTAGTGACCATTTATTTTGAAACAAGATTATTAGTGCTACATCCATCATTGATAACATTAAAAAATTTACCTTCACACTTGCATCGAGTACAAAACAAGTTCTTTCTTTGATTTGGTTCCTTCTCCTCATTTAGCAAGGCTCTTATGACAAGGGCCTCTCCTCTTTCAAAATATTCAGAATGTGAAAAGAAAGCATCTTCATCCACATGGGAAACTCAAGAATTACCTTCAAGTCTTCCATTTATCCTCCCTTGATGCTGAGGACACTCATAGGATCTATTTCCTTCTTCTCTGCATTGAAAAACAAGTTCTACATAAGCCTCCTTGATAGGGTAGGGTTGGATGGAACAATCACTGTTCCATGCTCTGGATCTTTCCTAGCAAGATCTCCTTGGTGTCTTAGTCACCTTAACCTTTAGAACCTTCACTTAGGTACCCCTAGTTCTTCTGGCCAACCCCACTATCATCTCAACTTTAATTTACCAAGTCTCCCTTGGTGCAATGCTCCTATTCTTCCCTTAGCCCTTAATCTTCCCTAAAGGCTAATTACTCCCAACTCTCAATTTTTTCTTTGCAGGGGTGTGGGGATGATTCCTATAGGTTCGCACCATCATAACTTAGCTCTGAAAACTCCACCTTGCTTCCTTTGTCCATCGCCTTCACCAAACCCTCATCTAGGGTTTTAGTTCCCTAGTTCTAGGCTTCCCAATTAGGTCTTTTTCTCTGAGGGAATAGGTTAACTCTCCTAAATTCTCCAAAGAGCACAAAATTTTTTCTTTGGTTTCTTGGTCCTTATTCCCATCCCTCAAAGATTTTGGAGGTCTTCATCTTCACCTGACCATACACAGTTATAACCCTCCATTTTGCAATTTAGGCCTCTTTTAGGCCATATCCTGACCTCACAGTGAACTATCAGCTTGTTCTCCAATCAAATGGACTGGAAAAGTATCCTCCTTCATACCAAGCCTTTGCAAGGCATCTATCTACCTTTCCACCACGTGATTTGTCAGGGAAAGGTCACCCCTGCAAACCAAGTGCTTTGCACTTCCTATCTTTCCTAGCCGGGTACTGTCAAGCTCGCCTAGGAGAAGACTTTCTCCATGATCCCTGGACTCCTAACCACTCCTAACCCTAACATATTTACAATAATGGAGTCTAGCCTCAATCTCCAAAATCCCATACACTAGGTACAGTGGGAATGAGAACTAAATCTCCATTCTTCCATGGTCTGACAGTCAAAACAACAATTCAAAAGAAACATTCTAATTACAAAAGAACACTTGAAGCGAACAAGATAACCACCTATTGTTCCACACAATGCTAGGTAAACAACTACACTACTTCCTACACTACACACAGTGCCATGTTCAATCCATTAACATACTAATTCAAAACAAAACACAGAAAATCATACTATCTTCTCACTGTCCTCACTGGTATTCATGAATGTTTTAACATTACAAAAACTTCCAATGTCTTCCAACCTTGCCCTCAGGTCGAGGCACCCCTAAATAGATCAAAGAAAGGTAGTTATTCCTCCCCTTGGTCGGACATGTCAGTTACAAAGTGGCAAAGGTGCAAAATGTACCATTTTGCCACTTTTGCCAATTTCTAGAAAACTAAGAAAAGTGAGTTTCTAAACTCATTAAACCTTTTCCCTCCTTAACCTACTGATCACTCCTGATCACTCCTGAACAAGGCATATTATTAAGCCTCTAGATCTATTCCAATGGTCTACATGACCTTCATGGAAATACATTAAAACAAAATGCATCCTAGACTTCCTAATGCCTAGTGTTTCCTAGGTTCTCCTGCACCACTCCTCTTCCTCTTCCTCTTTGGTCTCCATTATTTTAATCTCAAGGACGATATGTGTTATCTCCTTTCTAGTTTTGGCTGGTGTTGGATCCTTAACCCTTCTTTTGATCTTCATTTTGACCTTCTATTCAACTTTTCTTATACCTTCAAAGAAAATTGATATGCATCTTCAATGGTAAACATTCTTACCAGTCCCAACTCTTCTTGAATACTCGACTCAACCCATTTATGTAATGAGAAAAATTTTCCTTGTTGGCCTGAGAATAACCTGTTCTAATCAAGACATGGTATAATTCTTCTATATACTCCTTGACAAGTTTTCCCGCTTGTTTCAACCCTTGCATATTCTTCAAAAAATCTAGCTCATAGTCCATAGGAATGAACTATCTTTTTAATTTGTCCACCATCCAATCCCATCTAGTTATTTTCTCTTTTTCTCTTCGATTTATTTTTAGTTGTACCTCTTTCCAACAAATATTTGCATGACCCTTGAGCTTGGTCTTTGCCCCTTCCACCTCCTCATACTTAAAGTATTCCTCCATTTCGTTGATCTAATCAATCAACTCTTCTAGGTTGAGATTTCTAGAAAATATAGAAACATCAATCTTTGGCCTTTTCCCAATCTTAGAGATGGCCTTAAATAATTTGTCTTGCTCTGGATCTACTGCATCTTGTTCTTCCTTAAACCATTCCTCATTTTCAGATTCATCTTCACTTTCATCTCCTCTTCTTGGCTCAAACCCTCGATGCATTTTTACTATGTTCTTTTTTTTGGGGGGGAATTGTTCATCACTTGTAATGTATATAATAATAATTTTATATTTAAAATATTATAATGGTCATAATCGTTTAATATTTATAATTTTATATTTGATAGTTATAATACTATTTTATGTTTGTGTTTCTATAAATTAATGTTTTCTTATCTTGATGTATTTGTCTCATTCATTATCTTTGGCTACTCCAATATAATCGTTGCCCTTTATACATTTATATAAATGTTTATTATTTTTATATCAGTCTTATATTATATATATATATATATATATAGATATATAACATAGGATGATAATAATAATAATATTTTGATGATTATATTTATAATATTATCTTAGGATTATTATAATTATAATAATATTAATCTCTTTATATATATATATATATGTGTGTGTGTGTGTGTGTGTGTGTGTGTGTGTGTGTGTGTTTGTGTGTGTGTGTGTTTTATTTATTTTATTTGCTTATTTTTATTTCAATGTTTGATTATTTTTTATATTTTAGTGTTGCAATTCGGGGGACATGATAGTCCACCCCACCCAAGATTGCTTGTCCTCAAGCAATCACCATTGAGATTTGTAAGATTATTGTTCCCTTTTGTATCGCAAATTTTAGGGAGTCACACCTTTTCACACTTCAATAGTCACAACTCTTTATTATTGGATTTGGATCTAATAATAATTTAGTTCTAGACAAACTAATCTGTTAGTGCCTCCCAACCCCATAAGCATTTTGATAGAAAACATTAACATTTTCATGGTTTTAAGCATAAAGTAAACACAATGATGAGCTCCACATGAACAAAAAATTAAATCAAACAATCAAGTAGCTCAACCACGTAGGAAAGTAGCTCAACCAAGCAAAAAAGTAGCTCAAGAAAGAAAACAAGTAGCTCAAGCAAGCAAGAAACCAACTCTTGAAAGCACACAACCAAGTATCTCAAGCAAGAAAAAAAGTAGCTCAAGAAAGCAAGCACACAACCAAGTAGCTCAAGCAAGAAACCAACCAACTCAAGCACACATTCAAGTAGCTCAAGCAAGCAAGAAACTAGCTCAAGAACAAATGCAAGTAGCTCAAGAACATAGGCAAGTAGCTCCAGTAGACAAGAAAGTAGCTCAAGCATACATGCAAGTAGCTCTAGTAGACAAGCACACATGCAAGTAGCTCCAATAGACAAGAAATTAGCTCAAGAAAACAATAAACCAACTCAAGAAAGTAGGTAAGTAGCTCAAGCATGCAACCAAGTAGCTCAAATAGACAACTAATTAGCTCAAGCAAACAACCAACCAACTTAAGAAAATTGACAGACAACATTTTTAACATTTTCATAATTTTTTAAGCATAAAGTAATCATAAACACAATGATGAGTTCTAAATACATAGTGACTATCTCTAACATTCATCACATACATAGTGGCTAACTAGCCCATCACAATGGTTGAAACACACATGTCCCTAATGCATTTTACTATCCTTGGAGGGTTCAACCATAAGAGAGTATGGGGAATCATGACTTGATAGGGAGCCTAAGATCCATCATGTCAACTCTTGCCCTTTCTCTTATGATATAGCCTCTTATTCAACTTGGTCCCCTCTCCTATTATAGAATGCAATGGTTCTCCCTTATAGGACACATTGGTCCCCTATTATAGAACACTATGCCTTCCATTATAGGACACAATGTCCTCCCTTATAGGTTGCAATGACCCCCATTATAGGTCGTAATGACCTCCATTATAGAACACAATGTCCTCCATTATAGGTCACAATGACCTCCATTATCGATTGCAATGACCCTCATTATAGGACACAATGTCCTCCATTATAGGTCGCAATGACCTCCATTATCGGTCACAATGACTGTCATTATCAATCGCAATGACCACCATTATAGGATGCACTATCCTCCATTATAGGTCACAATGACCTCCATTATCACTCACAATGACCAACATTATCAATCACAATGATCACCATTATAGGATGCAATGTCCTCCATTATAAGTTGCAATGACCTCCATTATCGTTCGCAATGACCACCAGTATAGCTCGCAATGACCTCCTTTATCGATCGCAATGACCACCATTATCGATCGCAATGACCACCATTATATGATGCAATGTCTTCCATTGTAGAACACATGGTGTCTCAACTCCTCTGGACCCAAGGGTAGTACCCTCGAATACCCCAGAGGTAAGTACCCCCTTGGCCCATGTGGGCTCAACTTGTCCCCTCCTGGGTGGTGTAACTAGAAGAGGACTTCATTGTCTTGGTGGCTCAACTCCTCTAGACCCAGAGATAGTACCCCTAGATACCCCAAAGGCAAGTACCCCCTTGGCCCAAGTGGGCTCATATTGTCCCCTCCTAGGTGGTGTATCTATAAGAGTACTTCTTTATTTTCTCCCTTTACAATATCCTTGTAAGGTCTTTTGACTGTAGTGATTCCTTGGTTTTCGTACATTTCCTCAATCATGACAAAGTCCTTCCTCCTTAGTTCCTCTTGGTCATGGTGTGGTCCTTGCATTCTTCCTTCCATGAAAGTGTTCCTTTCCTTTTCTACTTGGGCAGTGTCCCATTACCAATAACCTTTGAAATTTAAATATATAATCTTCAATGGATCCCTCTTTTTTTAATATTCTTCCATGGTGAAATTATGCTACAATACCCCTTGTAATGTCCCCTTGTGGATGACCCTTAGATTTAATTTTAGTCTTCTAAAATGAGATAATAAAATGGGCCTAGGATAAGTAGTTTAATAGTGAACTCTTAATAACAACCTTTAGGATTGCCTCACTTGATTCACTACTCTTTATATTGATTAGTAACAATATTTTATAAAGTGAGGGAGATGAATGAATTTCTAATATCAATGGTGAAAAATATATACATATAATTGGCAATTTTATAATGATATTAAGAGTGCAACATAGGCACCCAAGTAAAGTGAAATTTTTTATTTAATTATATGTTTCCATGCACATATATATAATGGAATAGATAAATGATATTTAATTTTTTATCTCTAGTATAGTTTCTTAAGCCCTGCAATTTAATGGTGGTTGATTCTGATTTGATTCCCTTGAATATATGCCTTAGAATAATGAAAGGTGGATGCCTTATTTCATATCACTATTTATGAGTACTCCTCTGCACTTATGCAATTTCTTGATGCTATTTCAGATTGACTCGATTTATACATGCATCTGAGTGGAAGCTAATTGGTTCTTGTGAATGCACCCGTTTGAATCTATTCAAATGAAATTCCCACCTATTCGATACCTTCTATCATTAACTTGGCTTCTTTTAATACCTTCATTGGACCAAGAATCACATCACTTCATGGTAGCCATTTGGTCAAGAGACATGTCTTTTGTCTTATTGTAACTTATGATCTTTGCTAATTAATTGTTGTTATTTTAGTCGATTAAGGGACAATTAATTTATTAAAATTTTCCCTTATATTATTTTGCGTTGGAGATGCATTTTTACTAAGTTCTTTTGTTTGGGGGGAATCGTTCATCATTTGTAATGTCTCTAATAATAATTTAATATTTAAAATATTATAATGGTCATAATCATTTAATATTTATAATTTTATATTTGATAATTATAATACTATTTTATGTTTTTGTTTTTATATTAATGTTTTCGTATTTTGATGTATTTGTCTCATTCATTATCTTTGATTACTCCAATATAATCATTTCCCTTTATACATTTATATCAATGTTTATTATTTTTTATATCAATCTTATATTGTAAAATTCACATCTCAGGCATGACATTTTTTTCTTTTTTATAACAATGCACAACTACCAACTTAACCAACCAAGCATATTTTGTATAAATTAGAAGTGTTAATTCTAATAGCTCTACGTTCACCATGGTGGTAACAAAAATAAACATCACTATTTCCAATTATATGCTTGCACAAAAGAGTTTTAAGGTCCCAAGCTTAAGGTCTTTCCTAGACCTACAACCTAAGCCTCGAGGGTTCATGATGACCCTTCCTACGTATCCCCTTATGGGAAATTAGAGGCTTTGTAGTTCACCCCACAATATTAGAGGGATTTCTTTCTCTCCTCTTGCATGAGATCTCTGATCTCACATTTAATCCATGACTATTATTTAAGTACATGTAAGATATCAACTTAACCAATTATAATATAAGGATAATAACTTTCCCATCAAGTGTTGGGTCCATACCAAACATTAGTCTGCAAACATTCATAATATTCATGGTTGGTCATTCATACCATAATCCCAAAGATCATATGCAATAGTTGTAACAAGCATACCTCAATATACAAAAGCTAACTAGCTCATACACATTCCAAGTATAATAGTGTTTGGATCATACACAAATCACAATTATAATGCTGATTAGCTCATATGTACATCATGAGTACAAAAATTATTTTCATATGCATCACAATTACATTAGTGACTGGATCCAACATATGTCGCAAATATATAATGACAATCTCTATCATACATCACCTATGCATAGTGATGAGCTCCTCCATACATCACAAGTACACAATAATGAGATCCAACATACATCACATCCACAATCATTGATTAATACATCACAATGGTTGACTAACACATCACAAGGGCTAACACATGTCCATAATGCATCCTAGATAGAAAGAATATTAATGCATTGTGCACTACATCATAGGTCCTATCCTTTCCACTAGTCTTCTACACCATTAGATAAATGGGAAGAGGATTTGGTGCATCCCATAGTACACCGAGATTTCATCCTCAACCCTACAAGGCTAAGTATATAGTCTAAAAACTGGGAGGGGATTTGGTGCATCCCATACTACATCGCGGGTCTATCCACCATCCCAAGGATTTCCCCAAGCAATGAACCTACCAAAACCAGTGGATTCCAACTTCAATCCCCTATAGGCCACCAACGAAAAGTATTTCCATCTAGGAAGAAGTAGCTCCTGACATATACCACCTTCTGACCTTAGTGATATTGCCAGCTACCTTCTTCACAATCCTGGGTAACACTTGGCATTGGTCACTTTTGTGCTTATCAGTGATAGCCAGTGAACCCTCTCAATACATGGTTAGCCCTAGATTACCATTACTCACATAGATGGGTCCCTATCCATGCAACCGCTACGGCTGTATCATAACCAAGGTAGCCCACTACCTTCACTTTCATGAACCGGGTGAATGCTGACTAATCTCTACCAATAGCCGAGACATTAGTCAATGGAACGATCCAATGATTTCCTATCACTGCTCAAATATCCTGGAGGTTCACTCTTGGGTAGGTCATACATAACATGAGTCACAATCACAATCAACAGATACACGGTCCTATACTTAAATACATCTAGATATGGATTTAAATTACATAGACACATAAGAGATACATGGAACCAACACGTGATGGACTTTACCAAACATATACATATAATCACATACCCATTGAAAAGTAGTTAAATCCCTTACTTAATTCTATTTAAGAGAAGCCTATTATGTATTAAATATTAGTTATTAAATTCCCTTAACTTGATCATACCCATTCGATACCCATTTTAGCCTCACACTAAAGATTGCAGAGGAAAGGTCAAACCATGTAGGAATAATCCCAACATCTGGGGGTTATCCCCTCTCCCCCTATAGACTTGAGGTCATAGGGACATCCTTCGCCTAAGGACCGCCTACATTTCCACTTCCAAATAGATCAAAGTCACATGTAGTTCTCTTTACAAGGTCTCTCAAGGATACTTATGCACTAGTTCCCAATTTAGCAAACTTATACCATGACACTTCCATCCATGTAAGACAAGGTCTCAAATCAAAACTCACTCCAGTTATTATTCATTATATAACAACCATGCAAAGCCCCCAAAATTATAATTGGGTTAATGACTACCATGAGCCTGAATGGTAAATTACCTTTACAAAAACCTTAGTAGATAGGGTTCTCTAGCCCACTCACTTAGACATGAAATTACCACCCACAAGGAAATTGGAATTAAGTTACTTTATCATGATTAGATGTTTCTATAAGTATTTATTCATGTTAATCTCTAAGGTTGAGGAGAAACCCAAGAGTATTGCATCCTATTGGAGTATCGATTATAAAAAAAATGAATTGCCACCTTTCAAACTAGTTTAACTGCTTAACGATTCTATAGTTGTTTTTGATATACTATTCCAAATTTTGTAATTCGTTTCTCTTATAGAGTAACAAGATGTTACTAGAATTAATCAAAATGAACCATTATGATTTTCCTTGCCACTTTATTGGCAATAATTACAAATCTTCTCTAAACATGATCGAAATTTAAGTCATACTAGAGACCAAAGGCCAATACCATATCCTTAAGATCATCATATGATTATGTAAACTCAATAATATTAATAATGTTCTTAACCAGCGCCCCCCCCCCCAAAAAAATTTCATTTTCCTTCCAATGCAATCCCACATTCTTATAATAGTGTAGTTTATGGACTAGGTAATATTAGCACTTTTCACTTATAGCTAAATACTCTCCTTATAATTGTATATACCAATATGCTATGATGTCAACAATACCCTATTATGTTCTTTGATATATTTACCTAATACAAGAAACTCAGGTTTAAAGCTCATCCACTAGCCTTAGGCTTATTAAACAAACATCATTTCATATATCATTGAAATCAATGATAGTGACATCCTATTTATTCATATAAGATTTGGTACAAGTATAGTTTTAGTTTTATTAATGAAGTCCTTATCACCTACATTATTAAGTTATTGAATGCCAAATCATGTATCAGGTGTATTATATTCTTGGATTATACTATAAGGTTATCTTGTAGCTAAATATTTGATCTAGGAATCTTTTTCATATTATTTAAAACTATTGTCTTTAAGAAAAATTATATATCATGTAAATTATATTGCATTAACCATCTTAACCAACTCACCTTTAGGCAACAATACCTTATAAGGATGAAATTTTCCGAATCAATCCCATGTACATAAATTATACATAACATCCTAATCGATATAAAGTAAATATCGTCACATCAAACCATAAGATAATATTTATGAAAATATCTCCACAATGATTACAAACTTTCTTAAAGCATGAGCTAATATCTAAGCTTAGTTCCACTTGGCCTCTATTTTTATCAACTTGACAAATGTACAATGTTATTTATTCTCCATTTCATTTAATTTGATGTTTCCTGTGTAATCGAGAGTATATATTATCTTCAAGATTGTGCCCTATAATAATATCATTTTATAGTCAAAATGTATATGTAAACCCCTAAACCTGCAAATGCACAAGAGCAACAAAACACATTAGGTTTTAGATCATATGCATGCAAACAAGTATGAGATATTCCCCATAAAATCCATCTATTCAAACTACACTAGGAAAATGAAGAACACAATAAACTTGAAACAAAAGAGATGCAATCTTAATTAAGCTAATAGCATGATGATCTTATGGGGGAATTGGTGCCAATGAAGTGTTGCAATTGACCTTTTCCCAATTCCTTAAGTAGCAATGGTGTGTAAATGAGAAATGGTAAAATCTCCAAAGAGATTTGAGCATAACCTTGTTGCAAATCTTGAAATATGATGACTAGTTGATGGAAATGGGCAAAATTGGCTCTCAAGTTGAAGAGAGTAACTTTGCATATGATTGCGGATGATAAATAAAGAGAGAAGTCTCCAATTTATAGAATTTAATTTGGAAGAGGTGAGCAAGATTGAGCAATGTGGGACAAAAGATAATCCAATGGCATTGTGCCACTTGTCCACATGTGATTGGTTGAGGAATGAGCACATTTTGGCCAACATGCATGATAAATGCATAAATTTGAATTTTGAAATATTGAAATGACAAGGTAGATGAGAAGTCAAATGGAGTTATGACCACTTGGCTCAATGCAAAGGACATGTAAGAGGCATTGAATGCCTTGTTGGAAGGACTAAGCCCACTTGACCTTTTTGAATTCAAATGAGGGAATATTCCCTTTTCATGCTTTGTGAGGGAAAATAGATGAATTAATAAATCAAAATAATTGATTTATTGTGCAACTTGCATTCTCTAGAGGAATTTAATGAAAAGGATTAAATTAATCATGGTTTTGATTAATTTAATGAAGAATTAGGTGATGTGACAATCTAGACTTAGATTTATGAATTGATTTAAGTCAAGAATTGAGAGGAAATGATTTATTAAATAAATAATTTGATTTATTTAATCAAGGAGGAACATGTTAGATTAAATCAAATAAGGTTTTAATTTATTTAATTTAATAAGAGGACTTTAGATAATTTAATCAAATAAAATGATTTATTTAATTAAATAGATATGTAAGGTTAATTAAATTAAATTGATTAATTTAATTAGAGGAGGTGATAGACTTAATCCAATAAATAATGATTTATTAAATTAAGAGATGGGATGTGATGAAATGTTGAGAATATGTTTTAGGAGGAAATGTTGTTAGTAATCGGGATCAGGTGTGCCAAAACGAACTTGTACATTTTCCATGTCTACATTTTGCCCCTCTTTGAAGCAATGTACTTGTTGCATTGATTCAAAGAATAAACTACTGTGATCAAAGGTCCAGGATTTTCTCAATTTTTTTTCAGATGCCCCATTGCTGCCCTAGCAGAAGGATATTGCTAGATATTGCCCCTTCGAGAGATCGGACGAAAATTTTGATTTTTTGGATGATCTCGTGAAAAAGATGACAAGGTGTCCGATAGGCCAAAAATGCCCCAGAATACCAAAAAAATGGATTAAAATGCCAAAAGGGATGCAGAATGACTCTCGATTGGACGAAAACGGGTTTGGGGGACCAAAACCCTTGCCGGAAGGTCAAATTAGGTCAAAAATCCCTAATTTTCAGGCTTAAATAGATCTCGAGGGGTCACTTTCAAAACATTTGTAATCTTAACCTTGAAAAAATTTAACACTTGAGCTCTGAGTCTTAGAGAAAATGGCGCAACGACAGGTTCTTCTGCACGTGTCAGAGCGGGTACGAGTATATTAGCGACCGGTAGCCATAGGACCTGCGGTATGTACCCCTATCCGACCTTTATTTTTTTTGTTATTCATGCATTTATTAGGGCTTAGGTACGGTCAAGTCGGCGTGACAGGATATAGCACTGTGGAAAATTCACAAGCAGGCCCGCGTGGTTCTATATAGGACTGCTTATGCATAGAGCACCACGTGGCGCAATTTTCCATTTAGGGATTTTTGGTTAGTAAACTCGGCTGCTCACTCAAACAACGCCGCGCAGGCTGGTTTGTCCAATTTAGCTATCTAAGTCAACCACACGGTGCAATTTGTAAAATTTTGCTATCTAAGTCTGCCACACGACGCAGTTTGGAACATTATAAACTGTGTTGCTTTTGAGAACATCATCACTTTTGTTGTTTCAAAAGCGAAATGTGATACGGACAGCAAATTTTCTTTAGGGAATCTAACATGGCTTCTTTCCTTGTGTAGGAGAGGCATGAGGTTATTCATTCGAGGGAGCACCGGTAGCCAGTTTTTGAGAGATTGCAGGATATGCACATATTCCTTCTGGAGCAGCTTGGGATGCTTGGTTTGTGGTTCATTGCTTATGTTCATCCTATTCGAGCACATCTAGGTATGATGCATGCCTTGGCCGAGCATTGGCACAGCGAGACATCATCTTTTCATCTTCCTACTGGCGAGGCTACCATTACTCTCAAGGATGTCTGGCGCATCCTGCGACTTCCCATTCATGGAGAGCGAGTGATTTATGATTTGGAGGAGGGTAGGGATGCTTGCTTCGGTGTCATGGGTGTGGATGAGCTCATGCTCTGCGATGGTCAGATAGATTTGGAGAGGTACTAGGGTATAGCCCCTACTTACAGCCTGATTATGGTTGCCATTATTTCTGGCCTTGTAGCTCCTAATCGGTGCGATCGATATTTCAGTCTAGGTTGGGGACTAGCATGGTAGTAGATGTTCTCTCGCCGCGTGTGCTTTTCCTAGGGACTAGTATTGTTGGTCTCCTTATACCGGGACTTGCACGAGTTCGCCTATTTGGATGGTCGGGCTCTTGGGGCTGGATCGACTCTTTTGCATATTTGGGCCTGGGAGCAAATTTTGATGCTTCGCCCAATTGTGACACCGATTGTTCTAGACATTGATGACCCCATGGTGTGGCACTATGGTGGGGTGAGGCTTCACTTCACTCACATGGGTACAGATGGTATAGCCCACTGGCGGTGGGTGATAGATGATATGACAGTATTTATATGGACGCCACAGATGGGTATAGGCTCGTGGATGGATGATGCAAAGCAGCTTTTCTTTGCTCACCAGGATAGATTCATGCAGGGTCGGGAGCACACTCTAATAGAGAGGTACCTTCCTGACAGAGTAGCCAAGCAGTTCAGCGAGGTGCAGGATATTCCCGATGCTCAGTATATTGCCATCTTTGCCCGCACCGCAAAGGAGATAGCATGGGGACTGCCTATTCCAACGGAGGAGGCAGTTTCTTCATTTAGACAGTTAGTGGCTCGGCCATGGCCATATGATCAGGGGCCTATAGATGCAGGGGTGACTCCAACGTATAGGGCATGGTTCAGTCTGCCAGTGAGATTGATAATTCCTAGGACAGTACTTCCACATCGAAGGCCTAGAGGTAGGTCAGTAGGTAGAGGTCAGGGAGGTGCACCACCAGTACAGCTAGCATTAGGATAGGATGGACAGCCCCAGGTAGGCCCATAGTAGCAGCCAATAGTATAGATGGTAGTACAGCCAGCAGCACAACCGGATCCACGAGATGCACAAATTTAGCAGTTGCAGGGCTGGGTACAGGTTCTAACAGCTGAGCGGGATGAGGCTCGGCAGCAGGTTGTTGCAGTTACAATGGAGAGAGACTTGGCATGATCTGAGACAGATCAGGAGATTGGCTGACGGAGGCAGTTAGAGAGTGTCACTTCCACATCCCGAGGTCATTCAGTTGACATTCGGGAGTACAGAGAAGCCATCAAAGAGGCCGAGTACTATTGGCAGCATTACTGATAGGTGGTGCCATCAGCAGATAGAGTGTCATATTTCTCTTAGCAGACAGGGAGGCGGCCAGCAAAGGCCCATGGTGAAAGACAGGATGGGGAGGACAGCAGCCAACAAGGCTAGCTCCTCCTTTTGATCATAGGCAGTTTTTTGTATTTTGGCTATATGGGCTGCAGTATTTTGGCCTTATTGTACCATGTATTCAATGTACACTTGATCTGATTTGTATCATAATAGTATTTTTTTGATGATATATGAGATGATTTTCCCTTTATGATATGTATGGTGCACATGTATGATATGCAGATGTATAATATGCAAATGTATGATGTTATGAGATGTTTCTATTCTTATACTTATGTGATGCAATGTATGTAATGGATGCATTTCTTTTTGTATATTTTTCATGCTTTATGGATGTAATGTATGTTAATGATGGTGTAATGATATGCAAATGATTATGTATGCATTAATGATGTAATGCTTTCTTAAGATGCTTGGAATAACAAATTTATATTATTCTTCATAACTTAAGATAATGATATGATGTAATGTACTTTTAATGCTGACGCTCTAGTGGATGCAGGATGTATGCATTGGCGATGTTTTGATTACTATTATGATACCATGTTAGCATGGAAAGAAGATAGAAGAATTGCAGAATTAATGAGTTAGTTAGAATGGTGATGGCGATTTGATTTGCTAGGAATTGGGATTTTCAAAGGGTCAATTGCATTATGTTTGATAACACACATAGGTACGATGGATCAAGGTATAAAGGATCAGGATGGCGTGGTACCTAGTGTGATGTACTTTGAATTGACCATCAGATAGGAGTATTCGTTTTCACACTTAACATACATACTTCATCTAGGATGTAGTTCAAACATTCTAGACATCTTGGACCAAAACACAAAAAAGCAAGCTTTCCTATGTGGTCAACAAGATATCTAAAACATCCTCTCTACAAACCAAACAAAATATATATGACTAATTTATTTTACAAGGGTATCCCACAAGCATAATAGATAAAAAGATAATGATCATTGCCCCATTCCTTTCTCTCTAAACCTGTTTTGTTTAGGCATCATCGAGAGGTCCTTGAAATAAGCGCAAAATAAGATAAGTCAATAAAAGATTAAGTAAAGAAAACCAAACAAGCTAATGTTCTTCATATCGCTAGCCAAGACTAACTACTATGAGGGGTACCTAATGCTTATGTCCATCGCAGGAAAGCTTCATCCTAGGACATGTAGTGATCAGGGTTTTGGTGGGACTGATTTGGGTGATAAGTTATTGATATTCTGAGTTGATCAACTTGCTTGCTTACTGACTTAGACTTCTATGACTTTTGACGATTAGAGTGTTCACTTTGGAACTTGCTAGACTTGCTTCTAACTGACTTACCAAAGGGTGAAGGTGATGATTGATTTTATTATGAGTGATGGAAATCACGGGTGAAAGCGAGATGAAATGGATGCACCATTTTGGGTTTTCAGATATTTTGAGGCTGTTTTTGGTATTTTCACATTTTTCAATGTTTTTGGTATTTTCAAGATTTATGACAAAGAGACTAACTTAAAGACCTATCCTAGGGGTCTCGAGAGCTGATACATAGATTAGCCTTTCCTACGTTATACATGCAGAGACCACGTAGTTCAACTGACAATGGACTGACTTGATGACGAGATAGATGGGCAAATGGATTGCCCCTTTTATTGCTTAAACGACTGACCTAAATGTCTTGGCGGATGATCAAAGATCAACCTTGCCTATGTTCAAGCTCAAGATGATGTAGTTCGACAAGGTGAAAGACTGACAAGACTTAATGATGAATTTTTTGAAGATTTTCTGATATTTCGACATGTTTTTGGATTTTTGATGATTTGGATGTTTTGGATTTTTGATGAATTTTGAGAAGACTCCAAGGATATACATGAATTTGATCCGATGCCAATACAGGAGCATGCCCCTAGCATAGTGCAATAGACTACTTCGATAAAGGTAGGACAAACTGACCTTAGGAATATGCCAAGTAGTACTATGGTGGAATGTGATATGGACACTAGCTCAGGCTATGGTATGGATGCGAGCGGATGGGTGGATGGATGAATGAGTGAGTTGTGATGGAATGGATGAGTGAGTCATGCAAATTCTGGTGGATAGAGAATGCTTTATTTACACTTGATGCCTATTTGCCAGGTTTTCACCAAGGTACTTGTCCAAAGTGCCACCGAAATGGTTTTCACTAGAGGACAATTTTTTCTTTACTGTTTTCAATCCTTTTTTCTGATTTTTTTGGATTTTTTGATTTTTTGATTTTTTTGTTGTTGCCAAGATGCCTGTTTGCCAGGTTTTTATCAAGGTGACCATTTTTTCAGGACTTTTTCTGATTTTTTGTATTTTTCATTTCTATACCTTGCAAGTGTTTAGGCATAATTTTTTTTGAGGTGAGAGCTATTCATGGGCTCTTGCAGAGGCTTGCCTTCTGGTGTCGACAACTGATATGCCCCTGATTTGTAGCTTGCGGTGATGATGAAGGGTCCCAACCAGTTGGGCTCAAACTTTCCTTTTGTATCTGGGTTGGGCACATTCTTTTGGTTCTCTTTTAGCACAAGGTCACCAACTTGGAAGGTGTGTTGCCTGATCTTCTTGTTATAGCTCTGTTTCAAGCGATTCTGGTAGACATGTAGATGATTTAGGGCATCCATGCATCGTTCATCCAGTAACTCTAGCTCATTCAATCTTGTGACCCTATATTCCTCATCTGTGATGAGGTTTGTAATGATATATTCAGTGACGAAAGTTTGATTTCAATAGGGAGGATGGCTTCTGATCCGTAGACCAAGGAAAATGGAGTGGCACCTGTCGGCGTGCGGATGCTGGTGCGGTAGGCCCATAAGGCAAGATTTAGCTATAGATGCGAGTCACGACCAGAGTCATTAACTATTTTCTTGAGGATTTTCAAAATAGTCTTATTGGTAGCTTCTGCTTGGCCATTGCCTTGTGGGTAGTATGGGGTGGAAAAGTGGTGCTGGATTTTGAACTTTTCACACAAATCACAAACATCCTAATTTTTGAAGGGTGTCCCATTATCAGAGATAATGGATTGAGGAACACCGTATCAGAAAATGAGGTAGTTCAGGATGAAATTGGATATTTGTTTACCCGTGATGTAGGTCATGGGAATTGCTTTGACCCACTTTATGAAATATTCAGTGGCAGTGATAATGAATTTATGGCCATTGGATGAGGTGGGTGAAATTTTATCGAGATCAAGCCCCCATTGTGAAAAGGGCCAAGGTGTAACAATGGGATGCAACTCTTGAGCTGGTGCATGAATGAGATCTTCGTGATGACGGCATTGTAGGCATCTTCTGACAAAGTTGTGTGCCTCTCTTTCCATTGTCGGCCAATAGTACCCAGTTCTCAGCAACTTCTTAGCCAAGGTCATACCACTCGAGTGCAAACCGCACGTGCTATTGTGTACCTCAGTTAGAGTAGTCATGGCCTCCTCAGGTTTTAAACAATGTAGCAGTGTTCCATCGATACTTCTACAGAAGAGGGTCTCTCCTAGGATGACGAATTGTAAGGCCCTTTTGACAAAGTTTCACTTTAGGTTCGGGGTGATGTCAATTGGGAGGATTCCTAACCTTAGGTAGGTGTAAATATCATGGTACCAAAGATCACCAGGACCAACGAGTTCACACACGTATTCTGACTCTAGTACCTTGAAATTTGGTATGAGAAGCTGCTCTATAAGGAATTCATGTTTCGAGACATTGCGAGGGATATCTAGCAAGGATTCGATCATTGCCATTGCATCAGCTACTTTGTTGTTTGCCCTCAGTATTTTCTCAAAGGTGATGTCGATGAATGATTCCTTAAGGCTTTCTACTACCTTTTCTTATGGTGCGAGCTTATCATCTTTACTTTGATATTCACCATTGACTTGGTTAATGATAAGCTATGAGTCTCCATAGACTTTTAATGCCATAATTTGCCACTGTGTCGCGATCTTGAGACCTATGGTTAAAGCCTCATATTCTGTAGTGTTGTTTGTATAGGGGAATGCCAACTTATAAGACCTTGGTATGCAATCTCCTTGTGGGGTGATGAAGAATACACCAGCTCTCGATCCATGTTGTGTGTGGAAACCATCAAAGTCCATTTTCCAGTGGTTGGCTGCACCGAAATTGAAAAGGGACTCATCTGGAAATTCATATACGAGTGGTTTGTCTGTGTAGAGGGGAGCTTCTGCTAGCTGGTCCGTAATAACTTGTCCTTTGATCACCTTTCACTTGACATATTCAATGTCATGTTTAGATAATATCATTACCCATTTAGCCATTCTGCTAGTAAGCATTGCTTTTGACAATAGATATTTCAGAGGGTCTATCTTGGCAATTAACTTAATTTGATGAGTTAGCATGTAGTGTCTGAATTTTTGGGCTGCAAATACTGGTGCCAGACAAGCCTTTTCTATTGATGTGTAATTCAGCTCATGTCCTACCATTGTTCTGCTGATATAGTAAATTGCCCGCTCGGTTCCCTTTTCATCATTTTGGGCTAAAAAGGCACCAAGGGCGGCCGTTGTTGCTGAGATGTATAGAATCAACGGTTTCCCTATGATCAGTGGCATTAACATAGGTGGTGTAAATAGGTATTCCTTGATCTTTTTGAATGCTTGTTCGCACTTGTCATCCCACTTGAATGTGACTCCCTTGTGAAGCAGATGTGAATAGGCTATCTATTTATCTGCTAGTTGTGCTATGAATCTCCAAATGGACTGGAGTCTACCTTGTAATCCTCTGAGTTGTTTTAATGTTCTTCGTGCTTCCATGTTGAGGATTTCTTTTACCTTTGTAGGGTCCACCTTTATCCCTCTCATTGAAACTATGTACCCAACAGCTTTGTTGATTGTACCCCAAAGACACTTCTTTGGGTTGAGTCTGACCTTGTACTATTCTAGCCTGTCAAAGATTGCACTTAGAGTTGCTATGTGATCTTGTATCTTCTTTGATTTGGCTAGTATGTCATCCATGTAGTCTTCGATAGTTTTGTGGATCATGTCATGGAAAATCAGTGTCATGGCTCTTTGGTATGTAGCTCCTGCATTCTTTAGCCCAAATGGCATTACATTCCAGCAATAGGTGCCCCAAGGACATTTAAAGGTTGTCTTGTGCTGGTCCTCTTGTGCTATCATTATCTGATTGTATCCCGAGAAGCCATCCATTAGGGACAACATCTCATGTCCGGACGTCATGTCCACTATCATGTCAATGTTGGGTAGTGGAAAATCATCCTTAGGACATGCTTTGTTTAGATCTCTAAAGTTCGTGCAGATGCGGATGCCCCCATTCGGTTTTGAGACTGGCACAAGATTAGATAACCACTCTAGATAATCGATCGTGCATATGAAACCAACATCTAGGAGCTTTTGTAATTCTATTTTCACGAGCAGAGCTATTTGTGGGTGCATCTTCCTTAACTTTTGTCTAACTAGTTTTGCTCCAAGTAAACAGCCAAATGATGGACCACAACTTCAAGATCCAGACCTTGCATGTTGGCGTAGGTCCATGCAAATTTTACCTTTCTTTCTTTCAATAATGTTGCTAATAGTTCTTGTTCCTCTATTAAGAGCGATTCGACGTAGAAAGTGATTTGCAGCTCTGTTTATGTTCCCAAGTTGATAGGGTTACACTACTCTGCTAGGACCGCTGATTTTTCTTGATGTAAAGTTGTAGGGGGGAGATTGAATCCTTCATCCTCTAGCGCCTCAGAGAGATTTTCACCATTGGATGCATCCTTTATTTTTACTATTTTTTGGTTAGAGAGTGCCACAGTGTGGTTTTCACTCAATAACTCTGAGCTTATTCTCAATATTTTCCTTTTGCAACTGAAGGACTCAGTCATCTCCCCATAGTATGCCTGTGTGTCCAATGTGATGTTGAAGCCTACCTTATGGTCCCCACATGGAATTTTATCCCTTAGTCCCATGAATCCCAAGAGCGCCTCATCATTTTCAAATGAGTCTAGAATTGGTGGCCCTCGTTGATTGTGATAGATGAGTTGTGGGTGTACTAAGATGATTTGGTGGTTTGGTCGGTTTGACTCAGCTGTGGAGGCACTAATCATTAACAAGGTGGAATCTTCAAAAATCCTAGGGAGACCTGCTATGGTATCATCATCGTCACTACTGGCACAAACATCGGTGACATCAAAGGTGTAATTATCCAGTGGAATACCTAGGCATACAGGTGGTCTAGGAGTGGTTGCTATTACCTAAGGAGAGGACCTAACTGCCCTTTTGGGAGAACCCCTGCCACGTACGGTTATACTCAGAGGATTATACCCAAGGCCAAGGTTCCGCATTCTTCTTTCTACAATGATGGGCTCTAGCTGTCCATCATTGTTCCTTCCAAGGCTTTTGTTCTTGTTATAGCCCATACCAAACATCATTTGTAACCCTCTGTTAGTTTCCTCCATGGGTAGGGTGGGGGTGGGCCTTTCATCTTGGTATAATGTGTTTGAGATGTCCTCCTCATCACATTTTCTCTACTGAGATCCTCCCAACAGTGGAATCAAGAAGGTTTTTCCCTAACAGTGTGGATAGGTGTTTCAACTGGCTGAGGTTGTCCATGCAACCTAGGAGATTGTGGTAACTCTCCTACAACAAATGCATTGCTTTTCATTCTGTAGTCACCACATCCATCGTCCTGGATCATGTTTTTTATTTTGGACATGTCAAGGATGGCGAGTGTCTCTGTCGTAAAAGTGGAAGCGAGGTTGGCTGGGTCTATCTATGAAGTAGATGGTCCTTTATCATTTTTCGGTACTTGGGGGATCTTATAAAACTTGGCTTCCAAGTTTTTGCAGTGGGCAAAAGGTTCGAGATCCCCATATATAGTGACCTCCTCATTTTGATGTGAGAACTTGATGCATTGGTGATACGTCGAGGCCACTGCCTTCATTCTGTGGATCCAGGGGCATCCAAGGAGGATGTTGTATGGTAGATCAAGGTCGAGGACCTGACAGGTGGTCTCCATAGTTGCCGGCCCTACTTGGATGGGGATCTTGATAATACCCTAAGATACTCTTTCTTGGTCATCATACACCCTTATCTTGATCCTTTTGTTCTTATTAATGGAATCCTCGGCGAATCCTAATTTCTTTATGAGATTTAGGGAATAGATGTTAAGGCCTACACCTCCATCCACTAGGACTCGTTTGACTTTCTTTTAATGGATGAGCCCTTGAAGGTGGAGTGCGTGGTTATGAGATGGCTACAGGGGGAAGTCTTGGTGAGAGAATGTAATGAGATTTGGGGTAACGATGTTACCCACCATAGCCTGGAACTGCTCTGTGTCAAGGGTGGTGGAGACGGTGGACGCAACTAATGCTTCATCAAGGATATTTCTATGGGAGGCAGAGATTTTCAATAGTTCCATGATGGAGATTTGGGCGGGTGTTCTCTTCAGCTGGCCTTTGTATTAGAAATGGGGGTCTTGGCTGGTGCCCCCACAATGGTAACCTTTCTTCCACGTGTGGTGACTCCACAGTCGTTGTTAGCTCCTTTGACATTTATGATAGTGACCATCTCATTGACACATCCAACTATCTCCTCATACACTAGGTTAGCACTAGCATAATTTTGCTTGCCCTTATTGTTCCCTTGATTATTTCCTTGATTATTCCCTTGGTTGTGGTTCGGCATCAAATTTGTGTATATTTTTAGGTCTTGGTTTCCAGCTGGCTATTTTATATTGATGATTTTATCCTCAATGAGATCTTGGATGATGTTTTTCAGCCTCATGCAATTGGCGGTAGTATGTCCTTTGACCTTGTGAAAGTCACAAAGGAGATTTTTGTTATACCATGGTGGTTTGGTCATGGGTTCCGTGTATTGCTCTGAGTTAGAGACTTTGATTAGATTCTCCTTGACCAGCTTCTTCATTATGGACTCAATCAATTCACCAAGAGCTGTGAACTTCCTCTTGGGGGGGATACTTGCCTCGGGCAGGTGGTCCTCCTTGATTACCCAAGTTGTTGATTTGATCTGTGGGCGTTGGTTTTTGCTGTGCTACTACCGCATTAGTCTACACATTGTTATGATTATGATTTTGTGGTTGATGATGATTTTTAATGTTCTGCTTAGGGTCACTAATGACCACTTTAGCATCGACCACACTGTCGTTCATGATATTTTTATTCCTCGACCATGTTTGAGTTTTATCATTGTAGTTGTTAGATAGGTGGTTATCTTGGGGTGGAGTGAATATTGATGCACCTCCTCGCGCAATAATGGCTCTTTCGATGTTGAGCGCCTTTGGGATCAGTTGATCGTAGGACATGATGCACTGTATTTTCAACTAGAACACCAAGTTTTCATCTAGATTAGCTATAATGGTGCAAACTTGTTGTTCTTCTGGTATGGTCCACTTGCTCTGATTGGCCTTGGATCGCTATATTTGCAAGAAGGATGCAAATAGCTCTCCTTTCCTTTGTTTGAGTGCTGATAGTTCTTCCAAACCAACATCCGCACCCATATTGAAAGTGTAATTTTTAAGGAAAGCTTCCACGATTTCCTCAAATGTTTTAATGCCCGTGGGTAGGTGAGAAAACCATTCCATGGCTAGACCAGTCAGAATACGAGGGAAGAGTCGCATTAGATACGTGTTGTCGTATGCGACCTCCATGCAGTGCACCTGAAATTCCCTGACGTGGTTCTCAGGGTTACCCATTCCATTATACTTGTCAAATTTGGGGATCTCGAATCCCTTTGGGAATGGTATCATGGTGAGACTTCTGTCGAAAGGATAAGGGCATAAGTTGCTTGGTGTTCTTGTGGTTTTTCCTACTTGTAAGTCCAACACTTGTTGCGAGATCAGTTTAATTTGTGTTGCGACATCTTTGCTTGGGTCGGGAGGTGGGATGAATGAATTGTGAGGTGTTCTAGGTGTTTGATGGGTGGGGAGAGTACTAGTGGGCATTTGCTGCAAGCTCTATTGTGTGTTCAAAGCTTGATGGTATGCCTGCATTTGTGTCAACAACACTTGTTGTTGATCTTGCTGCTATTGTTCCAACAACGCTTGTTGTTGGTCCATCTGTTGTTGTTCCCATGAAGCCTTTGTTGATCAATCTGCTATTGTGCTAGTAAAGCTTGTTGTTGGTCTAGGTACTGTTGCACCAACAAAGCTTGTTGTTGGTCGAGCTATTGTTGTGCCAATAGAGCTTGTTGTTTAGCTTGTTGTTGTGCCTGAAAGTCTTGCAGGGCTTGTTGGTATGCTTGCAGATGGATCGCTTGCAATTGTGCTTGGTATTGGGCTTGTGTATGTTGTTGGGCTTGTGCTTGTGCTTGTGCTAGAGCTTGAGCTTGCGCTTGGGCTTGTGCTTGAGCTTGTGCTTGTACTTGAGCTTGGGCTTGAGCTTGCGCTTGGGCTTGTGCTTGAGCTTGTGCTTGTGCTTGAGCTTGTGCTTGAGCTAGAGCTCAAGCTTGCTACTTTTGCTTAAGTACTCTTTGTTGGTTGGCCTTTTGAAGGGTTTCGATTAGGGTGGTGAATGAATTTGTTGTGTTGGCTTTTGGTGGGATTGGTGGTGGAACGGGAATGACGCCAACCATTGTGACCAATGAAGGGGTTATGGCGGTGGTTGGGATTTGGGTTATTGGAGGGTTGGTAGAGATACTCGGTCCTTGAGAGGGTATGCTTTGGGATATTTGAGGACCGGTCGATGCATTTTTCACAGTGGCTTGAATGGTCGCCACTTGTTGGTGTGATGTTGCGGGAAAAAAGATGGAATTCGAGGTGATGTGCACATTGCCCTGTTCTGAGAAACTATCGGTATTTAGCGGAGGAAACCCCACTTTGAGTGGTGATGTGGTTGTAAATGGAAATGGCGGAAGAGATGGTATGTTTCTTTGGAAAGAAAAGTGATTAGCAACATCAGTTGTTCCAAACAACCCTCCTTCTTCTTGTGATAGAGAAGTTGGTATGTTTAACTAATAGGCTGGTGAGGCATGGAATGAAGATGAACCAGCGGGATTATGGAATGTGAGTGGGACGTATGGGTGCAATGGATTTTTCAGAACAAAATTATCCGGTGTGGTGGTGATAGCCACCTCTTTATTGGTCACAAGGTGATGCTACTGTAACTCTCGAAACATAGCACTTCTCTTGTTTCCGATTGGTGAGGTTGGAGTGATGATTGTCGTGATTTGAGGTATTTATTGATTGATGTTTGACATTGGGGATGCATTTGTAAGAAGCATGTCCATACTAGTGCTTGCATCAAGGTCGAAAGGGAATGAGACCCCTCCTTCCGTTAACGTGTTTAAGTACTTGAACATGGCATTGAAAATTTTGTGTTCTCTGGATTTTTAACCATTTTTATCATTTTGGATTGTGTCATCCCCATGTCTTCGTTTATGATATCCTCCTAATGGCTCTCCTCTTGAGGATTTTGTGATGATAAAGAAGAGTTAATTGGGGGATTACTCGATCCCGCAAGGTTTATTTCAGTGGTTAACTAACTCATGTCCACAAAAGTTTATTTTTCATTGATATTCTCCATTTTCTTCTTGTATTGAGATCTAGTTTGAACCATAAAAAATAGGGATTGTTTGATCCTAACCTTTTAGGCCCAAAAGAGAAGAACTAGGGAAGTCAAAGATCAAAGAGGGCAGTAATGGTGATGGGATAAATGGATGGAACGAGTGAATGAAAATTTTGGAGAACTTTTGAAGGGTTATGCTAAACTTGTAAGGATTTAGGTTGATTATGATGGTTTGACTACGTGTATTGAGTCAAACAAGATTGTAGTGAAGTTGTATTCCCTAGGAAGTTGCGTTATCCTAGGGGAACTTGCACAAGTGGATGAATTAGCTAAGTGTGTTAAGCCAATGTGATTTGTGAACTAGTAAACCTTAGGAAGTTGTGTTATCCTAGAGGTAAATTCATCCAAAAGTGTTGACTATTTTGGCTAGGTGTATTAAGCCAAGATAGGGTGATGTTGGTTTAGCCCTCTAAGTTTAGCATGAGTGATTTTTCTAGAGTTCTCAAAAGGTTTGATGATGGGATGAGATTTAATTTTGATGAGAAGATGGATGGCGATGACACTTTGATCCTAGACTTGAACCTAGACACAACTCTTTCTTACAAGATCTTGGTGTTGAAGAACACACTATACTTCCTATGGGATAAAAGAAAACCTTTCAAAAAGTTCAGGATTCTGTTGTTAATAAAACGCATACAAAGTCGGATTGTTCCTTGAAGCCTTTTTGTAGAAGTTGTATACAAGTCTTTCTCTTACTTCAAGGAGCATCTCAAGGCATTGCTCATGAGCTTTTAGTCTTATCTTTTTGAAATTTGGCTTTGGGATTTTAATCTTGCGGGAAATCATTGGAAACAACACACATGAAGTTCAAATTGTCTCTTTATCTTGGTTTAATGAATTTATTTTTATCGAAGACACTTGCTTGCTTATGTTTCAAACTATATATCTAGTGTCCCACTTTCTTTCTCATCCCACAAGGTCCATTGTGTGGAATTCGAGGAAAATAGGGCAAAAGTTACCTATGTTAACCTTTTTGAAAACAAACGACGATAGAATTCAAGCACTTAGAAACCTCTAGGGATAGAATCCCTAGGGAAAGCAAGAGTGTTTTAAATTCGTCAAAGGTATTTGTCTCCTCAAAGGGGTTTGAAATTTGAAGGTCTTGTGAACGTTCGTTTTCAAGTGTTTTTAGGAACCAAGCAATGTGTTCTCTTCTTTCAAGCACTTTTACAATCTTAGGATGATGAGGCAATATCTTGTTGGGTTCCCACTTGGATAAATCCAGCTGCATATATCTTGTGTGAATGGATAAATGCTTGACCACACTGGCTCCCCTCCACGGCACACACTTCTCGGTTCAGCCAAGCATTAGTACCCATGAATCTCCCATGGCATACTTTCCATTTCTACAACAAGACCGCATGTATAACATGAGGCGGCTTCAAAGGACATGACCTTTTGCACCAACAAGATAGACAAGGTTTTGGCCTTTTTCTAAACAAAGGGTTCTAATTCGGGCATTCTGTTCATGGGGGATTATCCAACATCGGCGAGAGTCCATTGTTGTCCATGTCATCAGAATAATCCTCGTGATTCTTGAACTTTCTTCAAAAATCCACACTTATATATCAGTTGGAAGTCGCTTGGCTTTAGCATGTTCCCAGTTGGGTCGTTCCCTTGGGTGAGTACTTTTTCCCACAAGGCAGGCCCTCTAAGATAAACAAAAAGCGAGCTAACATATCTCATCGTTTACACAATATTTGTTGAAAAACAAAGGGGAAAACCTCCACAATCTGTCGTGCTCACACTCGCATGTTTTATTCATTTGTTAAGTGCCCAAATTGAAATGTGGAGGCAATATTTTTAACAACCTAATATCACCAAAATGTTTTTGATTCTCAAGATCACAATGAAGCACGAGAGAAGTGCATACACATTTTAAATGATATTAACTTGTGAAAAGGATTGCAAAACATTGAAAACACTTGTTCATTTTAGACCTCAAAGCAATGATGAATTATTTTTAAGCACCAAATGAAATGTGAGATTGCCTTGTTCAATTTTAGACCCAAATTGAAATCTAGTAAATTTCTAAAGTTCAATTTTAACCAATAGATCAAGTCAAAATGGTTAATTTTAAGCCCCAAAATAGATGTGAGATGGTTTGGAATTAAAATAAAAGTCTAGCTCAATAAGCATTAAAAAATGCTTTTGTGATTTTCTCCAATCATGTTTTGTCTTGGCTCGATTCCAATGTTCAACCTTCAAAAGAAAATACAAAGTTAATAAAATATTTCATAAAATACCTCATGCATTAATGCCCTAATCATAAGTTATTTTTAAAAAAATTGCCATCTAAAAAAATATATATATTTGACCCCCTTATGAATGCAAAAAATTTGCTTCCTTACTGTTTATTTCCCGAATTAAACCCCTTTGTTGTTTTACCACAGACTGCGGTATCGCAGTTGGCGGCTAAAGACAATTAGTCGAGACCGATACCGCTATACCACGGATGGTCGGATGGAAGACCGCGGTGGCGGTTAGCAATGACAGTCAGGCGGTGGTGGTAGGCTTTATCGCATTACCATGGATAGGAAGGCAAGAGACCGTGGTGACGCGGTGATGATCGGGAGACAGTTAACAGGTTTACCACGCTACTGCGGAGGGTGAAATGATAGACCGCAGTGATGCGGTGAAGGCCATGGCGGTTAACTGCAATACCGCGGGGGTTAGCGAGTAGACCACGGTAAGGTAGTGAAGATTGTGGCAGTTAACCACAATACCGCGGAAGGTGAGACTTAGCCGGTGATGATGCGGTGCGATCAAGTGACAGTCGGAGTGACAATTTGTGGGTTTACCACGGTACCGTAGAGGGTCAGATGGTAGACTGCGGGACGGCGGTGACAGTTAAGATAGGTAGCGCACGGTTAATTGCACTACCGCGGTCAAGGAAAGTTATCCGGCGGTAACGCGGTGAACACCACTCTACCGTGGGTGGGTACAGATGAGGTGGCGGTAACGCGATAAAATTCAAGAGCTATACTCGACACCGTTGTACCGTGGGTGAATGGACTGAGAGGCGTGGCAATGCGGGAGATGGCCGACTAGGCTGCGTAGGGGACTGGTGAATATGAAAGCACACGAGAACAAATATGAAAACAAGTTTGCTAGATGTTGAAGCTGTAGCTATACTAGTAGGCAGGAATAATAAGCTGGTCACTCAGACAAGCCCGTTGGCCGAACAATGAATTCAAGACATCTGCAAAGGGAAGGCAACTATGTCCCAACTAGAAAATTACAGTGATGATAAGTTTTAAAACAATGAAAACATCGATCTGATTTAGAGATACCAATAACGTATTATGTAAGTATTGAACCTAAATCTGTACTAAAATAGTAGCATATCGATTCATAATTATAAATTCAAACAAGAGATACATCAATTAGATTTAGATACGTTTAGATCTGCACTAAATTATCGACATATCAGTCAGATACCCTCCTTCTAGCGCCATTTTGTGGACACTAAAAACCTACAAGATATGGAAAAAACAATTTCACGTTGTTAGCATGAAAGTTAGTTAAAACCAGCAGACTTAGACATCCCTATGAAATGTTTAATCATATCTAAATATGCAACTAATGAGTAGAAAACAGGTTAAACAAAAGCATATAAGAAATATAATTAAGCTCCATCTCATAGTGGATTGGTGCCACTATGTTGTGTAGTAAGCAGCCCTTTTCCAATCCTTGAACAAGCTGAATGATGTTATGAGTAAGATTAATTCTCAAATGAAGAGAATAACCTTGCTTGAAATCTATGAAGTGAAGGTGAATTTGAGTATAGTAAGTTTACTCAAAGTTGTGTATTGTTGAATGAGGAGAGGAGTCTCCAATTTATAGATTTCCAAAATGAAGAGAGAATGAAATAGAGCAATGTGGGATCATTCAACATCCAATGGCTAAGTGCCACTTGTCAAGATGTGAATGGTTGAGGAATGAGCACATTTTGGTCAATGTGCATGATAAATGCCATTAGGTGGAATTTCAAATTTGAGAAATGACATGTGAGAGGGAAAAAGGAATGGAATAAATGCCACTCGGCTCAATGCACAAGGACATGTAAGAGGAGTGAATGCCTTGTTGGATGTACAAGTCTACTTGGACTTTTTGAATTCAAACAAGGGAATATTCCCTTTTGATGCTATGTGAGGGAAAATGGAGAATTAAATAAATCAAAGTAATTGATTTATTGTGGAACTTGCATTCTCTAGAGGATTTTAATGAGAAGGATTAACTTAATCAAGGATTTGATTAATTTAATGAAGAATTAGAGGATGTGACAATTTAACTTAAATTGATTTAAATCAAATTGAGAAGAGTTAACAAATGGTTTTGATTTATTTAAACAAAGAGGAATATGTTAGATTAAATCAAATAAGGTTTAATTTATTTTATTTAATTAGAGGACTTTAGAGAATTTAATCAAATAAAATGAATTATTTCATTAAACAAAAATGCTAGGTTAATTAGATTAAATTGATTAATTTAATCAGTGGAGGAGAAAGACTTAATTAAATGACTCATGACTCACTAAATTAAGAGGCAGAATATGATGAAAAGTTGAGAGTATGATTCAGGAAGGAATGTTGTTAATAAGTGTGTCAAATTGAAATTGTACATTTTCCATGTTTACAGTATATTGCATTAAAGTGTGTTTCAATCATTTAGATCAGCATTTCATCCAAAATTGCATTCAAAAAAGTTCACATTTTGTTCATACATTGTCATAAAATTGTATTTGCATTTTCATCATATTTCTTAGAAAATTGTCACTGAAGAATCCGTTTACAGCTAGGAACAATGGGCTTAAACATCAAGTTAAACATTCATAATTGAATTTTTCATACCACTATCCTAGGACTCATTCGCCCAAGGGTGAACATGTCTTGGTATAGGTACTTTTCCAAAATTTTGCAGACTATTTTATCTCTATTTTATCAATTTATTTCAGCTTGCAAATCTCTATTTCAGTTTCAAAAATTGCATGATTAGTAATTGTTTGCATCTAGTTCAATTGGTGAAAACAGTGCATTGTTTGAAATTAAAATTGACATTTAAAAGTAATCATTTTCAAGTTTTTGCATCTTATATCAGTTAATTATCATATTTCAAATCTAAAAAATCCAAATATCTTGTTTAAAACTTGCATTGTGCTTCCTATCTCTAGATGTTTACTATCTTTATTTAGTGTCGTTTGTCCATTTTGGGTACACTTTTGGTTTGGTGAAACTTGTATGAGTATCACAACTTGGTGTCCTGCTGCCAATACTTTGATGAGACGTAGTTCGAGACTCATGGCATCTTGTGTTGGTACATTAGTTATAAATCTTGGGTTTTCCAACTCTTTCACTCATAGTGTTGACACTAGTCAACCCATCTTGGACTCCATCCTTGATGTCACATGTCTTATGACCACTACCTCTACTAATGTTGAAAACACTGTTGATCATGTCCCTTAAGAGAACTTGCAAAAAATGGATAAAGCCTTAGAGAAACTTTAAGACTATGTGAGTACAAAATATATTGTTGGTACTATTGTTCCTATCATAGATAACATGAGGAGAATGCTTGATAATGAACTTGGAATAAATATTTTTCATAGCCTAACCCACATTATTGATAATCATGTTCCTACAATGGTTAGTTGTGCACAAACTTTGACAGTTGTGCTCAAAATTTGGGATACACTCAAAGTCAAGGAGGAAATCAAATTCATCTCCTTACAACCATAGCTTTCATTCCTCTATATACCAATCCAGCTGTTACCACAACTATGCAACCAACCAACAATATCACTTCAACTTTGGGTATTTCCACTAGGAATCCTTTTAGCTTTGTGAATTCAAACATCGCATCTCCTAACCCCTTGCTTCTCACAAACTTGTAATTTAGTTGTCCACCCAACACATATACACCTCCATCATATTCTCCTCTATCTCAAAACACAACCAATGATTATTTCATAAACCAACTCTTGAAAAATGTCACATCACTCCAATAAAAAATAGCAACATTGAACCAAAACCAAATCAGAAAACCTTCACAATATGTCAAATGAAACCCATTGTAATTAAAGATATTGAGAGCAAAAATTCTACAAAGCATATAGATACCTAGATTTGAGGAATATGATGGTAAGGGAGATCCTAGCAACCATGTGTCATCATATATAGCCTTATGTAGTGACTTAATTTTTGAAGATAAGCTCTTGGTTAAGCTTTTCCCTCAGTCTTTAAAGATACAACCTTAGAATGGTTTTGTTCCTTACCAAATAAATCAATCCACTCATTTAATGAGCTCGTTGGTGCCTTTCTTAACCATTTCCAGCTGCACATTGGTCCTAAGATGGCCTTACCTGATTTGATGCAATGCAAACAAAATATAGATGAAAAGGTCATTGATTTTATAGCACATTATCAACTGCTTTATTCACAAATTAACATTAAACTTCTCGATTTCGATCTTCAAAGAATGTTCATTGACAAATTACAAACAAGTATCCAAAATAAAATTGGGATGATGGAATTTCCCTTCTTTGCATACTTATGCATGGTTCCTCATGATTAATAGAACTTGCTTAATCATTGTGTAGGAAAAACTATTTTGAATCATCCTGAAAAAAATGAAACTGTGCCTCATAACAATTTTCAACCATTCAAGAAACAAAACAAGGGCTTTATATTGATAAATCCACCTCAACCAACCATCCATGTTGAACCTCAAGTGGCTGCCATAAAAACAACACATCCATACCAATCTCAAGAACAAATTAGATAATTCACCCCATTACCTAATACCCTCCATTTGATCATATTGCAACTCTTAAGAAAGAATCTAATCACCTTACCTCCCGTTAGACCTCTTGATACAACCAAGCCTTTACCTTTGAGCCATAATCCCAATGCCTTTCGTTAATATCACCAATGAGTTGGACATGATACAAAATTATGTTTCTTAAACATATAGTGCAAGATCTCCATTGTTCTAATCACATCTAGTTGGGTGGTGTTAATGATCAAGGAAATAAATCTATCACCCCACATAATCAAAATTTGAAAATATTTACCAATCCCATATCAAACCATTTTGTCTCCTTTGTAAAAGATAGTGACAATAAGTATGATGTGATGAATGTTTTTTATTAAGTAAGCAACATTTACAGGGTGTTGTACCCTTTCCATGGAAAGCCCTCAGGGCCAAAAAGAAGCTAGTTCAAATCAGGAATGAACTAGGAAAAAACAAGAGTCATTAGGGTCTGACAGATGTGATGAATGTTGACAACATACAAGATATAATTAATGATAATAAGACTGATAATGGAGATGATATGGATACTATGATTGGATACACTAACATTTAACCTTGTAAGGGCCAAACCAACTTGTCTCTAGACATTGCTTTCTCAAACAATGATATAATTAAACATGCACCTGATGGTCCTCTTTACATAGCCGAAAGAATCGATGACAAACCTAAAATGGGATATTAATTGATCCTATGTGTGTGGAGAATGTGATCACTGAGGAATTATTATTTGTGCATGAAATGTACCAAGATTCTTATGAAAAATAGAAAGCATGGATCAAAAAACATGATGGTTTTTCTCATCCTACAATAGGTTTGATCACTTTTCCATTAAAAGTTGGATCGAAGCAATTAGATGTATCATTCTCCATTATCCCAACATCAAATCAATTTCATGTGAAGTTAGGCTACCCATGCCTACGCTCCATGAATATCATCCCATCGGTCATCCATAAGTGCTTGAAATTTCTATTTGGCAACTAAATTTTTATAGTGTATCATAGTGGATTTAATCCTTTGCCTTCTTGAGGGAACTTTTCATTCTAGATTTATTTTGGCCTTGTTAGAATTGACTATGGTTGCCAAGATCTTGAGACCAAATAGAAAGCACAAAGAGAGAGAATGGAATGTGACAAGAATAAATTGTATTCTTATCAATATGATTGTGATGTACAATGAGAGAGACCCCTTGGTTATATAGCCAAGGTGAGATGCAAGATGTCATAGGATTATGACAAGTGTCTTAATCATATGACATGAGATAACTAATCACAACTACCTAGGTTCACATGTGTTACAAGTCAAAAGATAAGATAACAACTAATGACAACTAACACCTTCTAGAAAGATTCCTTCCTATGACCTAAGTAAACTTAACATGTGTAAATAGAACCTTTAGTAATGAATTAACTAGGTATAAGACATTATTTACACCAACACCCCCCCTTAAGTGCAACTTAAAGAGTAGTATATTATTATGCAAATGACACAAATATGGGTCCCATCTACTACGCCATGTTAGGTACCCATGTACATATGAAAATAAAATAAAATCTCTCACAAACGGAGAAAAGGAGAAAACCCAATGGGACAAAACCCCTCCCCAAAAGAGATGAAATACAAAAAAGAAATGCTCTCAATAATGCATGAGAAGGCCAAAACCCCATGTGAGGAAAAATAACCCCCCATAAGAGAGAAGTAGAAGAAAGAAAAGGTAGCCCCCCTCAATGTTGAGTCTCCTGCAATGATGGTAGAAGCTTGACATTGAATGCTAAAGATGATCTAATCTCGCCGAACAACGTTCCTCCCCTTAGGAAGAAACAAAACCATAGATGTATTCAGGATGTTAGGAATATGGATTATATTTGATGATGTCTCAGAAGCATGCTCAAGTGTCTCCATTCCAATGGCGAAAGCTAACACACTCCAAACAGGCATTCTAGGCCACACTGCTGAAGAGGACAATCTAGAATCTAGTAGAGATGAATGTAGAACATGATCCAAAGATAAAGATATCCCCTTTAAAGACAATCCAGCCTCCTCCAAATGTTGTCCAAAAGTATCCACAGTCACGCAAATCTCCTAATCCAAGAGGAAGCTAAGTTAATGAACATGGGTCTAATCAAGTCTTCCAAGTCACATGCATTGGTGGCTAGTGATTCAAAGGTACAAAAAGAATCACGGAATCTTGATAAGAAGCAAAAGAAGAAAATAACAAGCCACATACAGAATCATAATCTTCAAAAGGTGTAAATAAGTCCCCTAATAATGAATTAAATAGGTACAAGACTTTATTTACACCAGTAGGCCTAAACCTTTAGAACCTATAAAACCTCGTGAAGATTTCTTTTTCAAATCCTATCAAAATTTCAAAGGAAAGCGTGTAGAAAATTTATCCCTTTCCAATATCCCATATGAAACTGAAAGACCCATAGTTGTTCCTCCCACTCCAAATTTTGTGGATGAACCTATTCTTGAATCAAAAGAAACAAAACATGATGTTATCTTGCCGCTTATATCCTACAAGAGACCAAGAGATAACCATACAATTTCCTTTGTGCCTCCTAAAATCAAACAAGTTTATAAGCCTAAAGAGAAATTGGTTTCACAACCCTCGGAGGTTCCTTTTGTTCCTCCCTTAAGGGAAGAAAATAGATTGATGGTTGATAAACCACTCCTATAGCGTCACAACTTGAAAACCATGCAAGAAGAAACCAAAATGCTAAAGAATGTAGGCATAGATGTCTTGCTATTGTTTGTCAATTAGAAGAAAAGAACAAACCAACTCAAACAAAGCATGATGATTATCCACCTTTGCCACACCATGAAACTTCTAAACCAAAACAAACAAAAAAGAACATACAATGGGCATTGTCATTAGGCCTCCTATTGTGATTAACTTGGATGATGATAAGATTACTAAAATTGATGAAGATTTGCATAATAAATTGAATTTGTTGTTTTCCACTTTTATGAACTTAGAATTGACAATAACTCTGATGATCCTCCTAAAAAGAGTGCATCACCACATGTTGAACCCGGTGATTGTCCTAGTCTAGCACTTGTCATTACTCTTGTGGCTAGCTATATGCCTTCCATATATGATGAACAAGATTGGGATGTGGACAACCTACTCTAAGTTGGCTCACATGTGACATACTAGTTTTTTGTTCTCTCTATGTTCTTTGTGATTACTTGTGTGTATTGTGATCCTCTTTATTATGCTGCTTGGCATGCCTTTATGTTTGTCAGTTTTCGTTGGATGGCCCTTTTTACTCCATTGGTGCAAGGTTACTTGAAGGAAATGAAATTTGTCATGAAATTTTTCTATTTGTATCTACATTATTCTATTTTTCATAATCATTGTCTTGTGTTTTCTTTTTGTGGACGATGCAAAGTGTTGAGACATTTAGATCTCTTCCATGTTGACCCAAAAGTTTTGTTTGTCTTATATCCCTCTATGTGCCATTCCTCCTTTGTGTTCATTGTTCCACAAAGTATTTGGGGACTGATGACGGTTCTAGGCTCTATTATATCACTATAGCAAATACATGTGTTGACCCTGAATCTGTGGATCCCTTATGTGTTATCCTTTTGAGATTGCATGTGGGGACAACCTCTTCTTTTTCATGACACAACTTTATTTGGAAATATACATGATTGACATAGGTCTTTCCAAATAAGCTGTCATGGCCCTTTTATCAATTGGCATATATCATTTCTACTAAATAAAGTAATTTCTCATAGTATGGTGTTTAGCCATTCTTTTGAAGTGGGGGCATATATATTAGCATTATTGTATTGGCATTCTCATTTTGACATGAACATATTGACATATTTGCTTCACTTTTGTTCACAAAGGTTGGACTTAGTGTAGTGTTGGCATAGCATTGATCATTTTGGCACTGACTTATGGGTATGACTTTTCCCATGTGCCACCCTTTGTTATAGGTACACACCTTGTAGACCTAGTGTGTGTTTCTCATCCCGTCTTTGAGGCTCACCTAGTGTATACCGGAATTACACTAGCCCTTGTGAGCGTATTTTTATGGCCACCTAGCATAGCACAACTTGATTTACAATGGAGCCATGAGCATATTTGATGGACAACGCAACTGCGGCTAGTCCATCCCTCTTGCATTAGCTTTAACATTGTATGCTTGTGTACCTTGTCTTGTTGCACATATCTTGCATATATATTGTGTGTCCCTTTGTCCTTATGTTGGTTTTCTAGGGGATCTTTGATTCTAGGGGCTTGATCATCCTATCTTTCTAACATTTATACACTTGGACCTCTCTTGACGCATATTTGTCTACTTTAGTGTAAGTTTGAGCATGAATTCATACTCTCACTAAAGTTGGGGCTAAATGTAGTGTAATAAATTGTATACCCTTTACAATTTCACATTGTTTGGGTTTTTTAATTAATTAGACTTAATTAAGCTTCTAATTTTCCAAATTATACATTTCAAAGCCTTATTTATCTCATTTTGTGAAAGGGAAACCAACATTTAATTAATGAAATTAATATTTTAATCACAATGGATAATGAGTGTCCTAAATTTTTAGGCCAAGACCCATTCGTTGGGAGAATAATTCCCCTCTATGTTCTAGGACCCATTTTTAAATATGTTTTTAATGGTCTTTTAATGATTCAAATTTTATATGCAATTGTCGGCTTTTGGAATCTAATTTTTGGGAAATTAAATAAACACCTATCAATTTTTATCAATTCAAAACTAACACTTAATAAACATTATCAAGACTTCCTATTGAGAAAATAATATTATCACTTGAGCATTCAAGAGAAAATTTATCAGTCATTTGTTGCAACATTCAAGATCCTATCCTCATGTTCGAGCTTATGTGTTTTCATATCATCTTGTGAAGGCTAATATATATTGTTGGTCCTCAAAGTATCCAAGCATTCAAGTATCCAACAAATCAAGCAAAGCAAGATCAAGTCTATGGAGTGGTGTGTTTGCTTTTAGTCCTTTAAGGGAAGCCATTGAATGTTTGGTGAGTTGTAGCAAGCAAGTGTTCATTCATCATTTCCTTCTCCATTTTCATTATTTTTCATCAAGGTTTAATTACCAAACATGGGGTTTGAGTAAGGAAAACCTCCATTCAAACACATTTTTTCTCTCTTTGTATGTGTACATTATAGGTTGAAGAAGGATTGAAGATC
>VCHN02000014.1:141755742-141788565 GCA_007115665.2 Sequoiadendron giganteum | reverse complement strand
TGCACCACCAGTACAGCTAGCATTAGGATAGGATGGACAGCCCCAGGTAGGCCCATAGTAGCAGCCAATAGTATAGATGGTAGTACAGCCAGCAGCACAACCGGATCCACGAGATGCACAAATTTAGCAGTTGCAGGGCTGGGTACAGGTTCTAACAGCTGAGCGGGATGAGGCTCGGCAGCAGGTTGTTGCAGTTACAATGGAGAGAGACTTGGCATGATCTGAGACAGATCAGGAGATTGGCTGACGGAGGCAGTTAGAGAGTGTCACTTCCACATCCCGAGGTCATTCAGTTGACATTCGGGAGTACAGAGAAGCCATCAAAGAGGCCGAGTACTATTGGCAGCATTACTGATAGGTGGTGCCATCAGCAGATAGAGTGTCATATTTCTCTTAGCAGACAGGGAGGCGGCCAGCAAAGGCCCATGGTGAAAGACAGGATGGGGAGGACAGCAGCCAACAAGGCTAGCTCCTCCTTTTGATCATAGGCAGTTTTTTGTATTTTGGCTATATGGGCTGCAGTATTTTGGCCTTATTGTACCATGTATTCAATGTACACTTGATCTGATTTGTATCATAATAGTATTTTTTTGATGATATATGAGATGATTTTCCCTTTATGATATGTATGGTGCACATGTATGATATGCAGATGTATAATATGCAAATGTATGATGTTATGAGATGTTTCTATTCTTATACTTATGTGATGCAATGTATGTAATGGATGCATTTCTTTTTGTATATTTTTCATGCTTTATGGATGTAATGTATGTTAATGATGGTGTAATGATATGCAAATGATTATGTATGCATTAATGATGTAATGCTTTCTTAAGATGCTTGGAATAACAAATTTATATTATTCTTCATAACTTAAGATAATGATATGATGTAATGTACTTTTAATGCTGACGCTCTAGTGGATGCAGGATGTATGCATTGGCGATGTTTTGATTACTATTATGATACCATGTTAGCATGGAAAGAAGATAGAAGAATTGCAGAATTAATGAGTTAGTTAGAATGGTGATGGCGATTTGATTTGCTAGGAATTGGGATTTTCAAAGGGTCAATTGCATTATGTTTGATAACACACATAGGTACGATGGATCAAGGTATAAAGGATCAGGATGGCGTGGTACCTAGTGTGATGTACTTTGAATTGACCATCAGATAGGAGTATTCGTTTTCACACTTAACATACATACTTCATCTAGGATGTAGTTCAAACATTCTAGACATCTTGGACCAAAACACAAAAAAGCAAGCTTTCCTATGTGGTCAACAAGATATCTAAAACATCCTCTCTACAAACCAAACAAAATATATATGACTAATTTATTTTACAAGGGTATCCCACAAGCATAATAGATAAAAAGATAATGATCATTGCCCCATTCCTTTCTCTCTAAACCTGTTTTGTTTAGGCATCATCGAGAGGTCCTTGAAATAAGCGCAAAATAAGATAAGTCAATAAAAGATTAAGTAAAGAAAACCAAACAAGCTAATGTTCTTCATATCGCTAGCCAAGACTAACTACTATGAGGGGTACCTAATGCTTATGTCCATCGCAGGAAAGCTTCATCCTAGGACATGTAGTGATCAGGGTTTTGGTGGGACTGATTTGGGTGATAAGTTATTGATATTCTGAGTTGATCAACTTGCTTGCTTACTGACTTAGACTTCTATGACTTTTGACGATTAGAGTGTTCACTTTGGAACTTGCTAGACTTGCTTCTAACTGACTTACCAAAGGGTGAAGGTGATGATTGATTTTATTATGAGTGATGGAAATCACGGGTGAAAGCGAGATGAAATGGATGCACCATTTTGGGTTTTCAGATATTTTGAGGCTGTTTTTGGTATTTTCACATTTTTCAATGTTTTTGGTATTTTCAAGATTTATGACAAAGAGACTAACTTAAAGACCTATCCTAGGGGTCTCGAGAGCTGATACATAGATTAGCCTTTCCTACGTTATACATGCAGAGACCACGTAGTTCAACTGACAATGGACTGACTTGATGACGAGATAGATGGGCAAATGGATTGCCCCTTTTATTGCTTAAACGACTGACCTAAATGTCTTGGCGGATGATCAAAGATCAACCTTGCCTATGTTCAAGCTCAAGATGATGTAGTTCGACAAGGTGAAAGACTGACAAGACTTAATGATGAATTTTTTGAAGATTTTCTGATATTTCGACATGTTTTTGGATTTTTGATGATTTGGATGTTTTGGATTTTTGATGAATTTTGAGAAGACTCCAAGGATATACATGAATTTGATCCGATGCCAATACAGGAGCATGCCCTGTTATGCAATAGACTACTCGATAAAGGTAGACAACCTCCGACCCAGGAATATGCCACAGCATTGGCGGTAGAATGTGATATGGCACTAGCTCCGCCATGGTATGGATGCTGATGGTGTGGATGGATGAATGAGTGAGTTGTGATTGGAATGGATGAGTGAGTCATGCAAATTCCGTGGATAGGAGAATGTTTTATTTTACACTGATGCCTATTTTCCGTGTTTTCACCAAGGTACTTTGTCCAAAGTGCCAATCAAATGGTTTTCAATTAGAGGACAATTTTTTCTAATCATTAACTCTTTTTCTGATTTTTTTGGATTTTTTGATTTTTTGATTTTTTTGTTGTTGCCAAGATGCCTGTTTGCCAGGTTTTTATCAAGGTGACCATTTTTTCAGGACTTTTTCTGATTTTTTGTATTTTTCATTTCTATACCTTGCAAGTGTTTAGGCATAATTTTTTTTGAGGTGAGAGCTATTCATGGGCTCTTGCAGAGGCTTGCCTTCTGGTGTCGACAACTGATATGCCCCTGATTTGTAGCTTGCGGTGATGATGAAGGGTCCCAACCAGTTGGGCTCAAACTTTCCTTTTGTATCTGGGTTGGGCACATTCTTTTGGTTCTCTTTTAGCACAAGGTCACCAACTTGGAAGGTGTGTTGCCTGATCTTCTTGTTATAGCTCTGTTTCAAGCGATTCTGGTAGACATGTAGATGATTTAGGGCATCCATGCATCGTTCATCCAGTAACTCTAGCTCATTCAATCTTGTGACCCTATATTCCTCATCTGTGATGAGGTTTGTAATGATATATTCAGTGACGAAAGTTTGATTTCAATAGGGAGGATGGCTTCTGATCCGTAGACCAAGGAAAATGGAGTGGCACCTGTCGGCGTGCGGATGCTGGTGCGGTAGGCCCATAAGGCAAGATTTAGCTATAGATGCGAGTCACGACCAGAGTCATTAACTATTTTCTTGAGGATTTTCAAAATAGTCTTATTGGTAGCTTCTGCTTGGCCATTGCCTTGTGGGTAGTATGGGGTGGAAAAGTGGTGCTGGATTTTGAACTTTTCACACAAATCACAAACATCCTAATTTTTGAAGGGTGTCCCATTATCAGAGATAATGGATTGAGGAACACCGTATCAGAAAATGAGGTAGTTCAGGATGAAATTGGATATTTGTTTACCCGTGATGTAGGTCATGGGAATTGCTTTGACCCACTTTATGAAATATTCAGTGGCAGTGATAATGAATTTATGGCCATTGGATGAGGTGGGTGAAATTTTATCGAGATCAAGCCCCCATTGTGAAAAGGGCCAAGGTGTAACAATGGGATGCAACTCTTGAGCTGGTGCATGAATGAGATCTTCGTGATGACGGCATTGTAGGCATCTTCTGACAAAGTTGTGTGCCTCTCTTTCCATTGTCGGCCAATAGTACCCAGTTCTCAGCAACTTCTTAGCCAAGGTCATACCACTCGAGTGCAAACCGCACGTGCTATTGTGTACCTCAGTTAGAGTAGTCATGGCCTCCTCAGGTTTTAAACAATGTAGCAGTGTTCCATCGATACTTCTACAGAAGAGGGTCTCTCCTAGGATGACGAATTGTAAGGCCCTTTTGACAAAGTTTCACTTTAGGTTCGGGGTGATGTCAATTGGGAGGATTCCTAACCTTAGGTAGGTGTAAATATCATGGTACCAAAGATCACCAGGACCAACGAGTTCACACACGTATTCTGACTCTAGTACCTTGAAATTTGGTATGAGAAGCTGCTCTATAAGGAATTCATGTTTCGAGACATTGCGAGGGATATCTAGCAAGGATTCGATCATTGCCATTGCATCAGCTACTTTGTTGTTTGCCCTCAGTATTTTCTCAAAGGTGATGTCGATGAATGATTCCTTAAGGCTTTCTACTACCTTTTCTTATGGTGCGAGCTTATCATCTTTACTTTGATATTCACCATTGACTTGGTTAATGATAAGCTATGAGTCTCCATAGACTTTTAATGCCATAATTTGCCACTGTGTCGCGATCTTGAGACCTATGGTTAAAGCCTCATATTCTGTAGTGTTGTTTGTATAGGGGAATGCCAACTTATAAGACCTTGGTATGCAATCTCCTTGTGGGGTGATGAAGAATACACCAGCTCTCGATCCATGTTGTGTGTGGAAACCATCAAAGTCCATTTTCCAGTGGTTGGCTGCACCGAAATTGAAAAGGGACTCATCTGGAAATTCATATACGAGTGGTTTGTCTGTGTAGAGGGGAGCTTCTGCTAGCTGGTCCGTAATAACTTGTCCTTTGATCACCTTTCACTTGACATATTCAATGTCATGTTTAGATAATATCATTACCCATTTAGCCATTCTGCTAGTAAGCATTGCTTTTGACAATAGATATTTCAGAGGGTCTATCTTGGCAATTAACTTAATTTGATGAGTTAGCATGTAGTGTCTGAATTTTTGGGCTGCAAATACTGGTGCCAGACAAGCCTTTTCTATTGATGTGTAATTCAGCTCATGTCCTACCATTGTTCTGCTGATATAGTAAATTGCCCGCTCGGTTCCCTTTTCATCATTTTGGGCTAAAAAGGCACCAAGGGCGGCCGTTGTTGCTGAGATGTATAGAATCAACGGTTTCCCTATGATCAGTGGCATTAACATAGGTGGTGTAAATAGGTATTCCTTGATCTTTTTGAATGCTTGTTCGCACTTGTCATCCCACTTGAATGTGACTCCCTTGTGAAGCAGATGTGAATAGGCTATCTATTTATCTGCTAGTTGTGCTATGAATCTCCAAATGGACTGGAGTCTACCTTGTAATCCTCTGAGTTGTTTTAATGTTCTTCGTGCTTCCATGTTGAGGATTTCTTTTACCTTTGTAGGGTCCACCTTTATCCCTCTCATTGAAACTATGTACCCAACAGCTTTGTTGATTGTACCCCAAAGACACTTCTTTGGGTTGAGTCTGACCTTGTACTATTCTAGCCTGTCAAAGATTGCACTTAGAGTTGCTATGTGATCTTGTATCTTCTTTGATTTGGCTAGTATGTCATCCATGTAGTCTTCGATAGTTTTGTGGATCATGTCATGGAAAATCAGTGTCATGGCTCTTTGGTATGTAGCTCCTGCATTCTTTAGCCCAAATGGCATTACATTCCAGCAATAGGTGCCCCAAGGACATTTAAAGGTTGTCTTGTGCTGGTCCTCTTGTGCTATCATTATCTGATTGTATCCCGAGAAGCCATCCATTAGGGACAACATCTCATGTCCGGACGTCATGTCCACTATCATGTCAATGTTGGGTAGTGGAAAATCATCCTTAGGACATGCTTTGTTTAGATCTCTAAAGTTCGTGCAGATGCGGATGCCCCCATTCGGTTTTGAGACTGGCACAAGATTAGATAACCACTCTAGATAATCGATCGTGCATATGAAACCAACATCTAGGAGCTTTTGTAATTCTATTTTCACGAGCAGAGCTATTTGTGGGTGCATCTTCCTTAACTTTTGTCTAACTAGTTTTGCTCCAAGTAAACAGCCAAATGATGGACCACAACTTCAAGATCCAGACCTTGCATGTTGGCGTAGGTCCATGCAAATTTTACCTTTCTTTCTTTCAATAATGTTGCTAATAGTTCTTGTTCCTCTATTAAGAGCGATTCGACGTAGAAAGTGATTTGCAGCTCTGTTTATGTTCCCAAGTTGATAGGGTTACACTACTCTGCTAGGACCGCTGATTTTTCTTGATGTAAAGTTGTAGGGGGGAGATTGAATCCTTCATCCTCTAGCGCCTCAGAGAGATTTTCACCATTGGATGCATCCTTTATTTTTACTATTTTTTGGTTAGAGAGTGCCACAGTGTGGTTTTCACTCAATAACTCTGAGCTTATTCTCAATATTTTCCTTTTGCAACTGAAGGACTCAGTCATCTCCCCATAGTATGCCTGTGTGTCCAATGTGATGTTGAAGCCTACCTTATGGTCCCCACATGGAATTTTATCCCTTAGTCCCATGAATCCCAAGAGCGCCTCATCATTTTCAAATGAGTCTAGAATTGGTGGCCCTCGTTGATTGTGATAGATGAGTTGTGGGTGTACTAAGATGATTTGGTGGTTTGGTCGGTTTGACTCAGCTGTGGAGGCACTAATCATTAACAAGGTGGAATCTTCAAAAATCCTAGGGAGACCTGCTATGGTATCATCATCGTCACTACTGGCACAAACATCGGTGACATCAAAGGTGTAATTATCCAGTGGAATACCTAGGCATACAGGTGGTCTAGGAGTGGTTGCTATTACCTAAGGAGAGGACCTAACTGCCCTTTTGGGAGAACCCCTGCCACGTACGGTTATACTCAGAGGATTATACCCAAGGCCAAGGTTCCGCATTCTTCTTTCTACAATGATGGGCTCTAGCTGTCCATCATTGTTCCTTCCAAGGCTTTTGTTCTTGTTATAGCCCATACCAAACATCATTTGTAACCCTCTGTTAGTTTCCTCCATGGGTAGGGTGGGGGTGGGCCTTTCATCTTGGTATAATGTGTTTGAGATGTCCTCCTCATCACATTTTCTCTACTGAGATCCTCCCAACAGTGGAATCAAGAAGGTTTTTCCCTAACAGTGTGGATAGGTGTTTCAACTGGCTGAGGTTGTCCATGCAACCTAGGAGATTGTGGTAACTCTCCTACAACAAATGCATTGCTTTTCATTCTGTAGTCACCACATCCATCGTCCTGGATCATGTTTTTTATTTTGGACATGTCAAGGATGGCGAGTGTCTCTGTCGTAAAAGTGGAAGCGAGGTTGGCTGGGTCTATCTATGAAGTAGATGGTCCTTTATCATTTTTCGGTACTTGGGGGATCTTATAAAACTTGGCTTCCAAGTTTTTGCAGTGGGCAAAAGGTTCGAGATCCCCATATATAGTGACCTCCTCATTTTGATGTGAGAACTTGATGCATTGGTGATACGTCGAGGCCACTGCCTTCATTCTGTGGATCCAGGGGCATCCAAGGAGGATGTTGTATGGTAGATCAAGGTCGAGGACCTGACAGGTGGTCTCCATAGTTGCCGGCCCTACTTGGATGGGGATCTTGATAATACCCTAAGATACTCTTTCTTGGTCATCATACACCCTTATCTTGATCCTTTTGTTCTTATTAATGGAATCCTCGGCGAATCCTAATTTCTTTATGAGATTTAGGGAATAGATGTTAAGGCCTACACCTCCATCCACTAGGACTCGTTTGACTTTCTTTTAATGGATGAGCCCTTGAAGGTGGAGTGCGTGGTTATGAGATGGCTACAGGGGGAAGTCTTGGTGAGAGAATGTAATGAGATTTGGGGTAACGATGTTACCCACCATAGCCTGGAACTGCTCTGTGTCAAGGGTGGTGGAGACGGTGGACGCAACTAATGCTTCATCAAGGATATTTCTATGGGAGGCAGAGATTTTCAATAGTTCCATGATGGAGATTTGGGCGGGTGTTCTCTTCAGCTGGCCTTTGTATTAGAAATGGGGGTCTTGGCTGGTGCCCCCACAATGGTAACCTTTCTTCCACGTGTGGTGACTCCACAGTCGTTGTTAGCTCCTTTGACATTTATGATAGTGACCATCTCATTGACACATCCAACTATCTCCTCATACACTAGGTTAGCACTAGCATAATTTTGCTTGCCCTTATTGTTCCCTTGATTATTTCCTTGATTATTCCCTTGGTTGTGGTTCGGCATCAAATTTGTGTATATTTTTAGGTCTTGGTTTCCAGCTGGCTATTTTATATTGATGATTTTATCCTCAATGAGATCTTGGATGATGTTTTTCAGCCTCATGCAATTGGCGGTAGTATGTCCTTTGACCTTGTGAAAGTCACAAAGGAGATTTTTGTTATACCATGGTGGTTTGGTCATGGGTTCCGTGTATTGCTCTGAGTTAGAGACTTTGATTAGATTCTCCTTGACCAGCTTCTTCATTATGGACTCAATCAATTCACCAAGAGCTGTGAACTTCCTCTTGGGGGGGATACTTGCCTCGGGCAGGTGGTCCTCCTTGATTACCCAAGTTGTTGATTTGATCTGTGGGCGTTGGTTTTTGCTGTGCTACTACCGCATTAGTCTACACATTGTTATGATTATGATTTTGTGGTTGATGATGATTTTTAATGTTCTGCTTAGGGTCACTAATGACCACTTTAGCATCGACCACACTGTCGTTCATGATATTTTTATTCCTCGACCATGTTTGAGTTTTATCATTGTAGTTGTTAGATAGGTGGTTATCTTGGGGTGGAGTGAATATTGATGCACCTCCTCGCGCAATAATGGCTCTTTCGATGTTGAGCGCCTTTGGGATCAGTTGATCGTAGGACATGATGCACTGTATTTTCAACTAGAACACCAAGTTTTCATCTAGATTAGCTATAATGGTGCAAACTTGTTGTTCTTCTGGTATGGTCCACTTGCTCTGATTGGCCTTGGATCGCTATATTTGCAAGAAGGATGCAAATAGCTCTCCTTTCCTTTGTTTGAGTGCTGATAGTTCTTCCAAACCAACATCCGCACCCATATTGAAAGTGTAATTTTTAAGGAAAGCTTCCACGATTTCCTCAAATGTTTTAATGCCCGTGGGTAGGTGAGAAAACCATTCCATGGCTAGACCAGTCAGAATACGAGGGAAGAGTCGCATTAGATACGTGTTGTCGTATGCGACCTCCATGCAGTGCACCTGAAATTCCCTGACGTGGTTCTCAGGGTTACCCATTCCATTATACTTGTCAAATTTGGGGATCTCGAATCCCTTTGGGAATGGTATCATGGTGAGACTTCTGTCGAAAGGATAAGGGCATAAGTTGCTTGGTGTTCTTGTGGTTTTTCCTACTTGTAAGTCCAACACTTGTTGCGAGATCAGTTTAATTTGTGTTGCGACATCTTTGCTTGGGTCGGGAGGTGGGATGAATGAATTGTGAGGTGTTCTAGGTGTTTGATGGGTGGGGAGAGTACTAGTGGGCATTTGCTGCAAGCTCTATTGTGTGTTCAAAGCTTGATGGTATGCCTGCATTTGTGTCAACAACACTTGTTGTTGATCTTGCTGCTATTGTTCCAACAACGCTTGTTGTTGGTCCATCTGTTGTTGTTCCCATGAAGCCTTTGTTGATCAATCTGCTATTGTGCTAGTAAAGCTTGTTGTTGGTCTAGGTACTGTTGCACCAACAAAGCTTGTTGTTGGTCGAGCTATTGTTGTGCCAATAGAGCTTGTTGTTTAGCTTGTTGTTGTGCCTGAAAGTCTTGCAGGGCTTGTTGGTATGCTTGCAGATGGATCGCTTGCAATTGTGCTTGGTATTGGGCTTGTGTATGTTGTTGGGCTTGTGCTTGTGCTTGTGCTAGAGCTTGAGCTTGCGCTTGGGCTTGTGCTTGAGCTTGTGCTTGTACTTGAGCTTGGGCTTGAGCTTGCGCTTGGGCTTGTGCTTGAGCTTGTGCTTGTGCTTGAGCTTGTGCTTGAGCTAGAGCTCAAGCTTGCTACTTTTGCTTAAGTACTCTTTGTTGGTTGGCCTTTTGAAGGGTTTCGATTAGGGTGGTGAATGAATTTGTTGTGTTGGCTTTTGGTGGGATTGGTGGTGGAACGGGAATGACGCCAACCATTGTGACCAATGAAGGGGTTATGGCGGTGGTTGGGATTTGGGTTATTGGAGGGTTGGTAGAGATACTCGGTCCTTGAGAGGGTATGCTTTGGGATATTTGAGGACCGGTCGATGCATTTTTCACAGTGGCTTGAATGGTCGCCACTTGTTGGTGTGATGTTGCGGGAAAAAAGATGGAATTCGAGGTGATGTGCACATTGCCCTGTTCTGAGAAACTATCGGTATTTAGCGGAGGAAACCCCACTTTGAGTGGTGATGTGGTTGTAAATGGAAATGGCGGAAGAGATGGTATGTTTCTTTGGAAAGAAAAGTGATTAGCAACATCAGTTGTTCCAAACAACCCTCCTTCTTCTTGTGATAGAGAAGTTGGTATGTTTAACTAATAGGCTGGTGAGGCATGGAATGAAGATGAACCAGCGGGATTATGGAATGTGAGTGGGACGTATGGGTGCAATGGATTTTTCAGAACAAAATTATCCGGTGTGGTGGTGATAGCCACCTCTTTATTGGTCACAAGGTGATGCTACTGTAACTCTCGAAACATAGCACTTCTCTTGTTTCCGATTGGTGAGGTTGGAGTGATGATTGTCGTGATTTGAGGTATTTATTGATTGATGTTTGACATTGGGGATGCATTTGTAAGAAGCATGTCCATACTAGTGCTTGCATCAAGGTCGAAAGGGAATGAGACCCCTCCTTCCGTTAACGTGTTTAAGTACTTGAACATGGCATTGAAAATTTTGTGTTCTCTGGATTTTTAACCATTTTTATCATTTTGGATTGTGTCATCCCCATGTCTTCGTTTATGATATCCTCCTAATGGCTCTCCTCTTGAGGATTTTGTGATGATAAAGAAGAGTTAATTGGGGGATTACTCGATCCCGCAAGGTTTATTTCAGTGGTTAACTAACTCATGTCCACAAAAGTTTATTTTTCATTGATATTCTCCATTTTCTTCTTGTATTGAGATCTAGTTTGAACCATAAAAAATAGGGATTGTTTGATCCTAACCTTTTAGGCCCAAAAGAGAAGAACTAGGGAAGTCAAAGATCAAAGAGGGCAGTAATGGTGATGGGATAAATGGATGGAACGAGTGAATGAAAATTTTGGAGAACTTTTGAAGGGTTATGCTAAACTTGTAAGGATTTAGGTTGATTATGATGGTTTGACTACGTGTATTGAGTCAAACAAGATTGTAGTGAAGTTGTATTCCCTAGGAAGTTGCGTTATCCTAGGGGAACTTGCACAAGTGGATGAATTAGCTAAGTGTGTTAAGCCAATGTGATTTGTGAACTAGTAAACCTTAGGAAGTTGTGTTATCCTAGAGGTAAATTCATCCAAAAGTGTTGACTATTTTGGCTAGGTGTGTTAAGCCAAGATAGGGTGATGTTGGTTTATCCCTCTAAGTTTAGCACGAGCGATTTTTCTAGAGTTCTCAAGAAGTTTGATGATGGGATGAGATTTGATTTGATGAAAATATGGATGGGGATGATGCTTTGATCCTAGACTTGAACCTAGACACAACTCTTTCTACAAGATCTCAGTGTTAAAGAACATGCTATACTTCCTATGGGAGAAAAGAAAACCTTTCAAAAAGTTTGGGATTCTGCTAGTAGTAAAACACATAGAAATTCGGATTGTTCCTTGAAGCCTTTTTGTAGAAGTTGTATATGAGTCTTTCTCTTACTTCAAGGAGCATCTCAAGGCATTGCTCATGGGATTTTAGGCTTATCTTTTTGAATGTTGGCTTTGGGATTTTAATCTTGTGGGAAATCATTGGAAACAACACATATGAAGTTCAATTTGTCTCTTTATATTGGTTTAATGAATTTATTTTTATCAAAGACACTTGTTTGCTTATGTTTCAAACTATATATCTAGTGTCCCACTTTCTTTCTCATCCCACAAGGTCCATTGTGTGGAAATCAAGGAAAATGGGGCAAAAGTTACCTATATTTAACCTTTTTGAAAACAAATGACAATAGAATTCAAGCACTTAGAAACCTCTAGGGATAGAATCCCTAGGGAAAACAAGAGTTCTTTAAATTCATCAAAGTGTTTTTTGAGAACCAAGCAATGTGTTATTTTCTTTCAAGCACTTTTACAATCCTAGGATGATGAGGCAATATCTTGTTGGGTTCCCACTTGGATAAATCCAGCTACGCATATCTTGTGTGAATGGCTAAATGCTTGACCACACTAGCTCCCCTCCATGGCACACACTTCTCAGGTTAGCCAAGGATTAGTACCCATGAATCCCCCATGGCATACTTTCCATTTCTACAACAAGATCGCATGTATAACGTAGGGTGGCTTCAAAGGACATGACCTTTTGCACCAACAAGATAGACAAGGTTTTGGCATTTTTCTAAACAAAGGGTTCTAATGCGAGCATTCCATTCGTGGGGGATTATCCAACATCGGCGAGAGTCCATTTATGTCCATCTCATTGAAATAATCCTCATGATTCTTGAACTTTCCTCAAGAATCCACACTTATATACCGGTTGGAAGTCGCTTGGCTTTAGCGTGTTCCCGGTTGGGTTGTTCCCTTGGGTGATTAATTTTTCCCACAAGGCAGGCCCTATAAGATAAACAAAAGCAAGCTAACATATCCCGTCGTTTACACAACCTTTGTTGAAAAACAAAGGGACAACCTCTGAAATATGTCGTGCTCACACTCGCATGTTTTGTTCAATTATTAAGCACCCAAATTGAAATGTGGAGGCAATCCTTTATGCAACTTAGTGTCACCAAAAATAATTTTGATTCTCAAGATCATCGTGAGGCGCAAGAGAAGCGCATACACCTTTTCAAATGATACCACTTTGCAAAAAGGATTACAAAGCATGAAAAATACATGTTCAATTTTAAACTTCTCAAAGCAATGATGAATTCTTTTTAAGCACCAAATGAAATGTGAGGTTGCCTTGTTCAATTGTTAACCTTTAAACAAAATCTAGTATGTTTGTCTAAAGTTCTTTTTAGCCCCTTGGCAACTTTTGAAAGGAAATTTGATTGTTTATTTTAGAACCCAAAGGAAATCTAGAGTCCTAAGATCAATGAAGTTATCAAATTCCTTTAAAGAGTGTTGAAGAACACTTTAGTGTTTAAAAACACTTTGTACAAAGTGAGCATGGTGTCATAATAAAAATTTGCTTGTTATTTTTAAACCCAAAGTGAATTTAGTTTTCCTAAGGCCAAAGATATTTAACAAATTTCTTAAAGAGTGTTAAAGAACACTTTTAGTGTTTAGAAACACTTTGGGTTTGGTGAACATAATCCCATGATGAACTTCTTCCTTTGCTCCAGCCTGCAAAAAAGATAGAAAACCAGAGAGCAAAAAAGACAGAAAAGAATGTCAAAGATTAAAAAAATCTAAATTTAATGAGCACATGTCCAATTTAAATCTCATTGCTCAACCGCGGCGCACTTTACAGAACCGAAGGAGTTTGGAGTGAAAGCGGTGCTATATAGCATCGTGCAGTTGACTTTGTGCGGCACTTTTCAAAATCAGAGAGTGCAAAAGCAGTGCGACAGAGGCAAGCGGTGGAGTTTGGAAGTGGCCCGATTTGAAATTTTGAATTTTTTAGGTGGGAATGATGAGCGGCGGAGTTTGGAGGACATGCGGTGCGATATAGGGCCGCGGCACTGAAAGCGGCGCAGTATAGACCCGCGCGGTGGACTTAGGAAATTTACAAAGAAGATAGGTGGGGAGAATCTATGTTGATGTTTGGAGAATTTAAACGCAAGTGAATATGGTGCCGCGCCTCTAGGAGCGATGAAGTATCACACAGCGATGCTAATAGCGGCGCAATATAGCACTGCGCGGCCTAGTTTGTTGTATCTGTAAAAAAAAAACGTTAGAAACCACGGAATTTTGAAAAACGTGATTGAATTTTTGATTCAAGCCCTCCTTCTAGCGCCAAAATATGAACCCCTAAACCTGAAAATGCACAAGAGCAACAAAACACATTAGTTGTTAGATCATATGCATGCAAACAAGTATGAGCTATTCCCCATAAAATCCATCTATTCAAACTACACTAGGAAAATGAAGAGCACAATAAACTTGAGACAAAAGAGATTCAATCCTAATTAAGCTAATAGCATGATGATCTTATGGGGGAATTGGTGCCAATGAAGTGTTGCAATTGGCCCTTTCCCAATTCCTTAAGTAGCAATGGTGTGTAAATGAGAAATGGTCAAATAACCTTGTTGCAAATCTTGAAATATGATGAATAGTTGATGCAAATGGGAAAAATTGGCTCTCAAGTTGAAGAGAGTAACTTTGCATATGATTGTGGATGATAAATGAAGAGAGAAGTCACCAATTTATAGACTTTAATTTGGAAGAGGTGAGCAAGATTGAGCAATGCGGGACAAAAGATAATCCAATGGCATTGTGCCACTTGTCCACATGTGATTGGTTGAGGAATGAGCACATTTTGGCCAATGTGCATGATAAATGCATAAATTTGAATTTTGAAATATTGAAATGACAAGGTGGATGAGAAGTCAAATGGAGTTATGACCACTTGGCTCAATGCAAAGGAAATGTAAGAGGAATTGAATTTCTTGTTGGAAGGACCAAGCCCACTTGGCCTTTTTGAATTCAAATGAGGGAATATTCCCTTTTCATGCTTTGTGAGGGAAAATAGATGAATTAATAAATCAAAATAATTGATTTATTGTGCAACTTGCATTCTCTAGAGGAATTTAATGAAAGGGATTAAATTAATCATGGTTTTGATTAATTTAATGAAGAATTAGGTGATGTGACAATCTAGACTTAGATTTATGAATTGATTTAAGTCAAGAATTGAGAGGAAATGATTTATTAAATAAATAATTTGATTTATTTAATCAAGGAGAAACATGTTAGATTAAATCAAATAATGTTTTAATTTGTTTAATTTAATAAGCGGACTTTAGAGAATTTAATCAAATAAAATGATTTATTTAATTAAACAAATATGTAAGGTTAATTAAATTAAATTGATTAATTTAATCAGAGGAGGTGATAGACTTAATCCAATAAATAATGATTTATTAAATTAAGAGACAGAATGTGATGAAATGCTGAGAATATGTTTTAGGAGTAAATGTTGTTAGTAATCGGGATCAGGTGTGCCAAAATGAACTTGTACATTTTCCATGTCTATAGTATCTTAGTGTATCTTAAAGTTTAAATTGTCTCAATCATATATTTTAGTTTTGTTTCCCTAACATAACACAACCATTTATGCTTATAAAAAATTCAACAAAACTATACAAGATATCCCTACTATCAATGAAACCAAAGGTTTTCATAAAATAATATGCAAACACAAACAAACTACTATTCTAGAAATACTAACTATCTAAATTTATAATACTTTGTTATTAGGCCACAAGAAAATAGAATTTTTTTTCCTTTTACTCACATACTTTTTTGGCTTCATCTCTATCTAAGAATCTAGGATCCCTACATAAGAGTCTAAGTAGTGGATGCAACTCTAAGCCTTTGTTTGTGTTAGACTTCATTTCATCTCTCCACTTGATTTCTCTGTATTCTCATAAAACCACCTTTCTTTGGGGGGATTTCATCGCCCCCCTTAAATAATATTATTCATCTCTCCTTGCCACTAACGGGGTATCAATAACCTTTTCAATCTCTCATTTTTGAATAGGCATGGGGAATGCTGAGAACAATGGTGGAATTTGTTACGCCTACCGGTTGCATTTGTTTGAAAGTTTCTAAAGCCTTTTTCCACAAATCCATTTTGTGCATAACCTGCAATTGTTTCCCTTCTATGAGGCCAAGCTCAACACTCAAACACCTTCCAATAGCTGATCCATTCTCTAGATCACCCTCCTCCAATCCTGTCCAACCTCTTCTCTTTCACCCTCTGTGCCATCATTCTCCTGCTTCTCTATTCTTTCTCCCACCTATATGCCCTCTCTGACAAAAATATTCTACCATTTATTATCTACGAGACATCCTTGGCCCATTTGAAAGCTCCTATTTTATCGTGGGTAAAGAGGATGTTGTCAAAGATTGTGGAATTTAGCTTCCTTCCTCATGAAATTCCTCCATACCCATGTGATTCCTCCTTCATTTATAGCTAAAAATTTCTCTTTGTTCTCTCTCCTCATGCCTTACTCTACATTTTCTCTCACATTTTTCTCCATAAAACCTTGGTTGCTGACGTCTTGAGAGGGAAATAATACCTGTCCAATTTACCTAAAATCATGCTTTTATGGTGGGTTGTGAGTCCCTCTTCCTATGTGTGTCATCTCCCTCCATGATTCTTCTTTCTCAAGAATTTTCCTCCTTCATTCTCCCATCCAAGCCATTGCTACCCCCATCCTCAAGAAAAAGTGTGCCCTTAATCTACCCAAAAAATTTGCCTTTATCGTGGGTTGCAGGTCAATTTTTTTGTACATGTCATTCTTCCCACGACTTGCCAAGAATTTTTCCATTCACGTGCAAAATCAAATGAAAAATATGGGGGAGAGCAAGGGTTTCATGATTTATTTAATGCGTGGCCATCCCTTTGTTTTCTTGCACCTTTCTTCATTATTATAAGTTGTCTCCTTGTTGGGTCGCCATGCCTGCACCTTCCTCACTAACTACCATTCTACATACATTTAAGAATTCCCATACCTTCATAATTAATTTGTTTATGCTCTCCACCAGCCATGTTGGCCCCCCTCATGTTACATTAAATTGAAATTCCCTCTGCATTTATTAACTTATCTGACTATGTTACTCCCACAATATATAGTCATATATGGGGATGTCATATATAACATAGGATGATAATAATAATAATATTTTGATTATTATAATTATAATATTATCTCAGGATGATTATAATTATAATAATATTAATCTCTTTATATATATATATTTATGTGTTTTATTTATTTTATTTGTTTATTTGTATTTCAATATTTGGTTATTTTTATATTTTAGTGTTGCAATTTGGGGGACATGACAGCTTCCAATTTTATATTATAATATATCATTGTAAATTTCTCAAAGAGATTTACAATGTCAAAACCATCAGAGATCATTTCATCCACTTTTTGAGCTATTTCAGGGCTTCTTAAGTTTTCAAATTTGAATTTGAATTTGCATTGGAGAAATTTCTTGGGATGAAAATGTTGGATGTTGTGGTTGTATTGCTGATATGTGGTTGTCATTGATGTCAACACTATTAGCATTGATGTTGGTTAAGGTTGTATATGTCGAGGATATTGAGAAAATTGTAAAAAATATATTGCAGGCAGCCAGTGAAGCTAAGAAGGTCAAAGTGGTGGTAAGTGTTGTAAGCTAATAATAAGGTGGTGCGCATTAACGGGTTTGGTTCTCAATATATCTAGTGGGTGGGTGCATGGAAATGGGTAGCAATTCTGTGGACACCCTAAAAAAAAAGTTTGAAAACCATAACGCGAGCACATTATAATGCGCTCGTGTTATGTCTCTGTTAAGCCTAGGCTAGGTCTCGGCAACTACAAAGAAATAACATGAGTGCATTATAACGCACTCGCATTATTTACTGTTAAAAGAAAAAAAAACAAATGCAAATCTCTCATTTGCATTTTGACTGGTTTTTTTGTTGCACCCACGGCCAAAAAACCCACAATATTGTGCTCACGTTCTAGGAGGAGAATCTCTTCACCAACAATCCATATTTCTTCACAATGATGGCGCCATGACGATGAGGAGGTGTGAGAGGTAAGGATTCTGTGGTTTTTGTTTTGAATTTGTTAGTTTTAGGTTGAATTTGATATCTATTTGTTTAAATTTTTAGGAGATGCAAATCAACCTACAAACCCTCAAAATCCTCAATAGGAAGACCAACCTAATCCTCAAGATCAAAATCAACCATAACATCAACCTCCTCCACCAATCACTCAACAAAATTTAATGAGTGAAATTGAGAACAACAAAAAACAAATTGAGGATTTGATCAATAGGTTGAGTGCTCCAAATGGTTCAACCATAGAAAGAATCACCCTAGCAAATTCATTGAAAGATATGTTAGAAAATGTAGATTCAATTAGCAAACAAATAACTAGATGGGAAGATAGGAGGCAAGAGGCTAGGGACTATTATACAAATAAACTATCATACAAGGATGTGAAGGATTTAAAAATTACAAAAGGTGATTTGTGCTCATTATTCACCGACCCACACACAAATCAAAATCTTACCCTCAATGCGAAGAGGTTTCCTATCCATTGGTGCCACCACTGACAGATTAGGGACCAGTTATATGATAGGTGGTACATGGTCTTCTATTACCCATTGTGCAACAATTGCGAGGTCTCGCAATATTTCCTTAGGAAACTATACAGTGAATTCATATTGAACAAAATCCCAAATTATTTTAATATGATGGATTTCCAGGGGAGAGGTGGGGGGTCAGCTCAGGATAGACCTGGTGCACAGCCGGATCCTACACGGAAAGGTAGACGAGCTCTTGCTAGGCCACCTCGTGAGCACATTGTTATGCCTTCCATCATGAAGGAAAGTGTTGACGTACAGACATTGCAGGCAATCAATACTTTGACCCAGAGTGTCATCCATCATACTAGCCCTATTTTGTAGCGCCATCCAGGGGAGTCTTTGAGTGGTGGCCTTCGAACACATGTGTGTCAATCTTGCGGGCTACTTGTTCACATGACCCCACCGACCCTCAAGAGACTGGTACGCAGGATCCATCTGCAGCTATGGAGATGGAGAGGGCAACTGACATTTTGCATGAGCCATATGGAATTGATAGTCAGGTAAAAGTTAGTGCATGTGTTCATTGAATTTAATTTATTAAATTTCAATTTTGAAATGCAAGATTAACTAAAAATGTTTTATGATTTTAATAGAATTGCAGGGTCATAGTGTTGAGACTAGATACACCGGCCCCCCCACCAACCTATTTCTGCAATACACCTATCGCTAGGGTATGTAACTAGTAAACAATTATAAATTTATTGTATATTAATGGCATTGTTTTACAAATGGTAATTTAATATGCAATTTTGGATGTTGAACAGACTAATATTGGAGGTTTTGATGGAACACTTCCTAGTGGCAGTGGATTTACTCAAACCTTCATGCAGGTAATAGAATAAATATTTTAACTAATGAATCAAGTACTTAATAGATTTGTGTACTTTATACATGCACATCGTTGATTACGTTGAATAATTTGTTGTTTTATTTTCAGTTGTTGTGAGACAATACACCTCCGAATGTGTCGAGGGCAATGGATATTGGTGTGACATCTGCTATACAATCCTCGATGGCTCTGACATAAGAGGTATGAGGCAAATTAGTAAATTTCAATTTACATTTGTTGTTATAGATGTTAGTTAGTGAAAAATCAAACCATTATTGATTCGCGTAGTTTAATTTCTATTTGTATGGTTTATACAGGGCTTGAGCATGCCTGAGCATGGGTGTGAGAATATTTTCCTCATGGAGAGAGATCGTGAGATGGATGTAAGTGATTATTTTGTCAAATATATCATTTTTTATAATGTAATTTCTATATATCCATGTCTTTACTTCTTATTGTAACAGTTAAAACTTCACAATGAACTAAACCCTAGGAAGAGTAGCAGGAGCACTCCATGAGCGCAACAAAAATGAGTGACAGACCTATCGCCATCCAAGCGAAAAGGAAAGGGAAAGATTTTATTTTCAGGGCATGGAGAGCAATGACTTTTGATTCCAGAGTCCTTTGTTGTATGCCTACATGGCACTTTTGTACATATTTTTTATTGGACATATTTGACATTGTATGCCTAGATGGCATTCTCGTAAGCCTATATGGCTATTTTGTACATATATTTCATACTTATATTGACATATATTGATATATGCCTACATGGCTATTTGGTTAATACAAATATCTTTTATCAATGCCTGACCATATTTGCATTCTAAATTGATGGTTCAATAGATATGAGTTACGTGTATTCAAGTGTATACTTTACAACTTATGTGTATACTTTGTGACTTATGTGCATTCAAATGTATACTTTGTGGCTTACATGTTTTCATGCATATACCTTGTATTCGTGCATATACTTTTTTTTAATTTGTGTATACTATGTATTCGTGTGTATACTTTTTGAGGCTTATGTGTTTTTGAGTACTTGTACTTCCCTTATTGACATGTACATGTTTGACTTATTCATGTGTATAATTATTAATTGGTTAGCCCTAGCATTGATCTATGTCATCCTCAATGCATGATCCTTGAGATGGAGTAAGAACACCCTCAAGGTCAAAAGGAGTTTCACATGCATTCTTCATAGGCTCATTTTGGTAGTGAAACCAAAAACCTCTTGCATCATTGAAACGAATTTTTTTTTCCTTTATAGAAGGTCTGAAGCCATTATCATTCTCCATCAGTTCTTCATGTATCCACTCCCCATTAATGGTTGTCTCATGACCTTCATGAAACCAAGCACTTATCTCATTTGTGATAGAAGAAATGTATGAAGATTTATCTTCCTCCTTATGAACCATTCATTATCATGAGAGATGGGTTCTTGTGAACCACTACTGATGAATCATGGGTCAATGAGTTTGACTTGTAAAACTACACGATTGAATCCTGATAGCAATATCACAATATTTATATATCTAAATGTGTTATTTCCTTCAGCTAAAATTTGTGCTTATACTTATGTGATTGATGTATGTTTGTGTATGGGATCATAGTAATTTCTATTTGATAATGCTATTGTGTCTTTAAGGTTTATTTATTAAAGGGTGCATGAAACAAGTTTTAAATCCTTAAAAATATTTGAATTTCTTAGGTTTTTCTATTTGTTGAGTCTGGGCTCCGAGCCCGAGTCCAAGTCAAAAAATGGATTGTCAAGTCTGAGGTGAGTCCTCGTCTTGTAACACTAGTGTGAACACATCGAGGAATAATGTATATGCTGATGAAGAGAGAACCAATCCTTGTTTCCAAACAAACCATGGTATAGATATGGTTGGTTGAGATAAAACATCACTCTTCTGGATAGTTCGAACCATAATCTTTCATGGCTACAAACACACTTTCATTACATGTGTGTTCTTGATCCTACTGAAGAAATGGTGGAACATGTTGTAGATCAAATATTGCAACCCTAAGTCCACAAGAAGGTTACTTGTCCTAATTTCCGCAAATGTCTTTAAGATTTTCATCCTTCTTAAGTAATGTGAACTATTGATGCATCTAGATCTTTGAAACTGTCTGCAATCATGTGCAATACATTAGAAGCTAGAGCTATATTTAGTACTACAAATAACTGCTCAATGGAATCCTGATAGCAATATCACAATTTGACACATTGTAGAAAATACCTCCTACTTATCAATTGATGAGCTAAAGGGGCTCTATAATGAATGTTTCATAAGGCACAACACTTGTTGAAGGTTTTGCAAATGGGGTTGCAAGCTAAGTGGGCTTAACCTTGGGGAAAAAACTTTGTGGTTAAGCACTTGAGCTGGAGTATACTGGAATGGGTGACCTCCCGGGAAGGCCTAGTGCCTCACCTCTATGAACTTCACCTAGATGTAATGAGCGCTAACTGGGCCATTCAATATCATTTCAAATTTGTTGCTTTAAGCAACTTACAAATTTGCAACTTTAGACTCCTCCAACTTAAGGGATCGATCTGGTGGAACATAGCTCGGAGCGATTCCACGTGTTTTGATGCAAAAGAGAACCATGCCTAATGTAAACATACCTATTTGGATGTGTTGGAATAGTCCGTTTGGTCACACAAGTTGCAGAACGAAAGTTGCACCACTCTGCACTACTTGCATTTGATGTTTTTTCCATCAAGTGAAAATCCACCACCACTAAAAAACCACTCCGAGATAGCCAAAACTAAGAGAGGTTTTTGTAGATAGGCTCAACATGATCCTATAGGATTAGACGAGAAGTTTCTAAGAATCACAGTATCTGAGTAATAGCATGCTGAAGTTTGCAGCCATTTTGCACTTTAGACCCTTAAGGGATCGATCTGGTGGAACATAGCTCGGAGCGATTCCACGTGTTTCGGTGTGAAATAGGACAATTCCTAGCGTAAACATACCTATTCGAACGTGTTGGAATAGTCTGCTTGGTCACACGAGTTGCAGAGCGAAAGTTGCACCACTTTGCAACTTTGCACTACTTGAATTTGACACTTTTTCCATCAAGTGAAAATCTGCCACCACGAGGAAACCACTACAAGATAGCCAAAACTGAGATATTTTTTTCTAGAGGGGCCCAACGCCTTTTTGTAGGATCAGACGAGAAGTTTCTAAGTGTCACGGTATCCAAGTAATAGCATGCTGAATTTTGCAGCCATTTTGCACTTTGCACCCTTCAGGGATCGATCCGATGGAACATAGGTCGGAGCGATTCCACATGTTTCGGTGCGAAAGAGGACCATTCCTATCGTAAACATACCTATTCAGACATGTTGGAACAGTCCGCTTGGTCACACAAGTTGCAGAACGGAAGTTTCACCACTTTGCAACTTTGCACTGCTTGAATTTGATGCTTTTTCCATCAAGTGAAAATCCGCCACCATGGGAAAACCACTCCGAGATAGCCAAAACCGAGAGAGATTTTTGTAAAGGGGCTCAATACGATCCTATAGGATCAGATGATAAGTTTCTAAGTGTCTTGGTATCCGAGTAATAGCATGCTGAAGTTTGCAGCCATTTTGCACTTTGGACCCTTTAGGGATCGATCCGGTGGAACATAGCTCGGAGCGATTCCATGTGTTTCGATGTGAAAGAGGACCATTCCTAGCGTAAACATACCTATTCGGACGTGTTGGAATAGTCCTCTTGGTCATACAAGTTGCAGAACAGAAGTTGCACCACTTTACAACTTTGCACTGCTTGAATTTGATGCTTTTTCCATCAAGTGAAAATCCATTGCCACAAGAAAACCACTCTAAGATAGCCAAAACCGAGAGAGGTTTTTCTAGAGGGGCCCAACACCTTTCTATAGGATTAGATGAGAAGTTTCTAAGTGTCATGGTATCCAAGTAATAGCATGCTGAAGTTTGCAGCCATTTTGCACTTTGGACCCTTAAGGGATCGATCTGGTGGAACATAGCTCGAAGCGATTCCATGTGTTTCAGTGCAAAAAAGGACCATGCCTAGCATAAAAATACCTATTCAAACGTGTTGAAACAATCCACTTGGTCACACAAGTTGCAGAATGAAAGTTGCACCACTTTGCAACTTTGCACTGCTTGAATTTGATGCTTTTTCCATCAAGTGAAAATCCACCGCCACGAGAAAACCACTCCAAGATAGCCAAAACTGAGAGAGGTTTTTCTAGAGGGGCCCAATGCCTTTCTATAAGATCAGATGAGAAGTTTATAAGTGTCACGGTATCCGAATAATAGCATGCTGAATTTTGCAACCATTTTGCATTTTAGACCCTTAAGGGATCGATCCGGTGGAACATAGCTCGGAGTGATTCCACGTGTTTCGGTGCAAAAGAGGACCATGCCTAGCATAAAAATACCTATTTGGACATGTTGGAATAGTCCGCTTGGTCACACAAGTTGCAGAACAGAAGTTGCACTACTTTGCAACTTTGCACTACTTGAATTTGATGCTTTTTCCATCAAGTGAAAATCCGTCACCACAAGAAAACCACTCCAAGATAGCCAAAACCGAGAGAGGTTTTTCTAGAGGGGCCCAACGCCTTTCTATAGGATTAGATGAGAAGTTTCTAAGTGTAATGATATCCAAGTAATAACATGCTGAAGTTTGCAGCCATTTTGCACTTTTGACCCTTCAGGGATCGATCCGGTGGAACATAGCTTGGAGCGATTCCACGTGTTTCAGTGCAAAAGAGGAACATGCCTAGTATAAACATACCTATTCAGACATGTTGGAATAGTCTGCTTGGTCACACAAGTTGCAAAACAGAAGTTGCACCACTTTGCAACTTTGGACTGCTTGAATTTGATGCTTTTTCCATCAAGTGAAAATCCGCCGCCACGAGAAAACCACTCGAAGATAGCCAAAACCAAGAGAGGTTTTTCTAGAGGGGCCCAACGCCTTTCTGTAGGATTAGATAAAAATTTTCTAAGTGTCATGGTATCCGATTAATAGCATGCTGAAGTTTGCAGCCATTTTGCACTTTGGACCCTTAAGGGATTGATCCGGTGGAACATAGCTCAGACCATGCCTAGCATAAAAATTCCTATTCGGATGTGTTGGAATAGTCCGCTTGGTCACATGAGTTGCAGAAAAATGTGTACAAATTGTTTACATGACCTTTATATGACCTTTTTCAGATTGTTTACATTTCAAAATTCAAAGTTTGCAAATTTTCCTACTCAAGGCATTTACAGAACAAGGTGCTACTACACCAAACATGAACTCCAACCTTACAATATTTGAGTATATCTCATTATGTATTAATTCTTATTACAATGCCTCTAGCACTTTTTCTCTTAGACTTTTACAATGTCACTCATACATTCAAGATTCTCTTTAAATGTCTACATCATAGGTGCTCATTATGAGGTTAACTTCAAATGAGAAACTTGAGATTCCCTTGCTAATCTTCACACGCTCTCTTATAATGGCTTGAAATCAAAATTGAGATTTTTCAAAATCATCAAAATAAGTATGTTGCATTCCTTTTTTTGGCTAAGATTCTCTTTGATGGCTCTTAAATCAACATTTTCTGCAACGAAAGATCAATCAATTTTTAGTAGTTTACTTACAAATACACAAAGTAAAAGAGAAAAAGAAAGAGCATCCAAAATGGAAATGAAATAAAAATAGATGGAAGGCACTTACAGATGTTGCATGCAGGCATCAAAATAAGGATGTTGCATTGCTTTTCTGCCTGACATTCTCTTGGATGGCTCATATATCTGCTTTTTTTGCAAGCGGACACCCATCACTGTAAAAGAAGATGATAGCATTGGCATCAAACAAATTAATGTGCATACAAGTATAAATTAATAAGAACCAATGTGCATATACTTACAAATTAATCCAACGAACCATCTGGGTCTGCTCTACTCTTTATTGTGTCAAGTATTGCCTCATGGTCAAACTCACGGACCTTCCACAACATCTTGTTCAAAGGTCTACCCCCATATTTGTTCAAATGAACATTCAATGCCACGATAAGGTTCGAGTAATGAAGAATCTTACGATGCATGTCAAAGTCCTAAAATAGCCAATGTTTAACACTTGAATGTGGGTACCTTCTAAGCCATGTTCCAGTAACCACAACTGAGCCTGTAGGGTATTGGATGTTTTCTCCATCTATAACTGGGGCCTCCAAAAAAAATTTGGTCTCAACACAATGACACAAGTAATAGTTTGTTCCCTCTTCATTTTCTTCATATGCAATAACTGCATAAACATGCCCTGCATTGATATGTGCAAAAAATCTCTTGAAATTTGTCAACATTACGAATACAATACAAAGTAAGATAACGATATGGAATTTCAACAACTAAGAAAGTAGATATATCACCCGGTTGAACTAGATCTGATACGTGGTCAAAGTCGACCGATGATTCCATCTGTGTTAGTTCCAATGTCGTCGGAGGGCGATACGTGTGAAGTGGGCTAAGATAACTTGTGAACCATTTGTCAACCCACTCCCCTGACTCACAATCATTCTAGGCTTGCATTGTACATGAAGAACAAAAGCATGCCATCTTTCATGTATTGATACTCCATGAACCTGAATTTGAGCTAAGGAAAGAGTGTACCTCATTTGATCCTGTTAGTGTACAATAGTCTTCATATGGTGCAATGTTAGTATCATCCATCAACCAAAAAAATCTATGAACTGAAGACGTACCTTCATTACTTGGACCCATCAAAGCATTACACCACTCGACGATTGATTTTGCATTTGTCAACTTTGCACTATCTTTATACTTTAACTCTTCTTGTGCTAATGCTCTTTTCATGCATGTTCCTGCACCATCATGCTCCCCCTTTCCATGTCCAACCTCACAAAAGTTCCACATATGTTGAACACCTGTAATAACATACATCATGCACAATCAGTAGAACATGCGCGAGTTCTTGAATTGTGTTGCACAGTTATCAGACCATATTATATGTTGATCGTATTTTATGCCCCTCTGAGCCAAACCACTGTAGAACATCTGGAAGCAACCTTGCACGAACTCTGGAGAATATGTGCGATCATCACTAATGTAAAAGTGGTACTCTCTCAATACCTTCCTTTTCTCATCTATACTATCAGATGCATGAATGAATGCTATGTGCACAAATATCAAAACTTGTTTGGAGTTGTAATATTGTGACTGCACCTCATGTTGTGGTTGTAGAGTGTAGTTCTCTGCAAAGTCAACCACGGATACTATGCTTCCAACTAGAAAGGTGTCCTTGCATAGCTTGAACTGCATGTCCAACCATCAGGCTCTATGGGTATGCATTGCATACTCAGACAGTATACTGTCATGAAATGTGGTCATAAACTGGTACACTAGAATCTTCTCAATAACCAAATCACACCTTTTTGTTTGAGACCCATATTTTGTAGCATATGCCACTATTTTATACTGCCTGAACTCTACTAGTTTTTGTCCCACCTCATTTGTGCTTTCCATATGTTGACATACTAGCATACGCTGGAAGCCACCACAATGCTCGCATGAACCATTCAGGCATGTTGTCCTATAGAATATCTGGCCATCCTCTATTTCACATAAAAAATTTGATAAGAACTCTCTTGAAGATTTTGGTGGGGCTTCTATCCCACAATCCTGCAAAACATCATTAGTATGCAAATCTAAACATATAGAACGATAAACATCATAATGGTTAGAAAAATCAATATGTAGTCTACAACAAAAATTAGTGCGTGTGTGATTTATCTTGACATAAAAAGGTTTAAGCATTTTAAAAAATCTTTGAGAAATATTAATTTGAGGATAATCGTTTTCAAATTTCCGAAAAAACTGGGTTTGAGTCATATCCAAAAAATGCTTTGGATGTGGCTCATGATTCCGACTACCGATTCTCCTTCTTACCACATCACTTTGATTCAGAGACACCCTTGTGTTATTCTTCCAATACTCTTCAATTAGTGTTCTCAAGGCTTGGACAACTTCTTTATCTTTTCATGACATTCTCCCCGAGAATTCCCATAATTCATTTGTATCATTGCCCTCAATTCTTTGTCGCCTTTGAATGGCTCTTGATAAAGTTTTTCTACTAATTCTCGTTTGTTCACTAGTCTTTTTAATTAGATGAGCTCTCTTTGTTTGATAGCTTACCAAAGTCGATGTAATGACACATTGGGTGACATTACTATCCTTTGAGCATGAGGTCTTACCCACACTCTCATAAGCATCCATTAGATTCTTCACAATAGTGTCTTCACTCGATGCATTTGATGTTCTCAACCCAAGAGTCTTCATGATGTTCCTATACTTTACACCCCGCATCATTTCAACAAATAGTTGACATCTTGCAGTCTCATTTAGCCTTTCAAAGAATCGTTCCCAAATCTTATCAACATATCTTCTACAAGTGCATCTTGAAATCTTAACTTCCATGTGCTACCAAATCTCATCATCAAATATTAATCAAATACTTTGGATTTCTACGCAAAATTCTAGGTGGTGTTCTCCTAGGTACATACATCTCAACATTAGGAATTTCATCAATATTTAATTGAGGTGGGCTAGATTGCGTACCTTTGATCGAGGGTGGAGAAGAAGACATACCTTGAGGTTCACATGGGGATGATGGCATACCTTCTTCGTCAATTCCAAGTGATGATGTACTGTCAACTTGAGATGTGTTGGATGGTGTCCAACAATATTCACTTGTGGTACATGGTGTCCCTCCATATTCACTTGCAGTAGATGGTGTCCATCCATATTCACTTGTGCTAGATGGTTTCCCTCCATATTCGCTTGTGCTTAATGGTGTCCCTTCATATTCACTTGTCGTAGAGGGTGTGTCTCCAACTATGGTATATGAATCTGTCTTACGACGATGCTTTCACATTCGTGCCTATTGTGCTGCCAATTCTCATTCTCTTTTTTACGGTTGAGGTTCCTCTACAATCGGGTTGTTTTCATCAATCATTTCCAATTTCTTCTTTTCACGATATGTCGCCACCCGAACTCTCTCCTTTTCTTTCAAGGTTTCCTTCTCTTCATCTGTTAGTTTCCTCTTTGTCTTTTTCTTCAACATGGCGGATAATTTTATCTGTACCATGGTAATGAGACGAATATTAGTTCTTGAGAAATGTATCCATTGAAGTTAATTGAAAAATATATGTTATTTAAGGCTTCATTTAAATAATACTTACAATCATCATGTACAAAAGTTAACCTAGCATGTAGACAAATGTGTACAAATTATGGAAGCACTAGGTTGGCCAGAGCACATTCCTAACTAAAAGTGAATAACCATGATGGTAATTCTGAAAACTAATGAGTGTAATGGCATTGTGAGTGTTTGATAAGTTTGTGGTGTAGGAGCACCTTGACAATCTATGCTTCCATTTTGAAATTTGATTCAATTTTGGGTATCTTCATGTTGTAAGAGGGTCATTAAAGACATTTTCCATGTACCGGTTATATGAGCTTTCAAAGGTGGTTGTTTGTTAGTTATAGGAATTGGGGGGAGGTTTTTGTCATTGAAAAATGTTTAAACAACCTCCATTGGCTTGAAGGGAGGATTTTTGTTCATTTTGAAATCCATTTTTTGATAAAAAAAATGCTCTTTTGCAGAAATTAACTGGTTTTTTTGCACTTTCGTACACTTGTACGCATCTATACAGCCTCCCCTTGATAGAAAAATAATATAATATTATAGGAACATATCTTAACTCTCTAATGCATCAGTTTTGAGGGCTTAACATTACGTTTGAAGGGAGCAATTGACAATTTTCTAAAACTGCTCATTTCAAGCTAGTCAAGGGTTTGAGTAGGATTTAATTATGAAATGACCATCCCACCTACTGTTATGACTTGTTTCTTGATGGGATAGCATGTAAATTGTTAGAGTAGAGTATTTTATTGTTGAACATGACTTGGAATGAAACTAATGACAATAGGATGGGGTTCTTAGCTCAAACAAGCACTTTTCCATGAGAATTTGAGGAACCAAGGAGTGATTTTGAAAAAGTGTTGAAGGAGTGGTCTATGTAATGAAATTTTTACCTTGTGCAGGTTATTTTGAAGATGTTTGATGCTTTGGAATGGTCTAGGAGGGCCTGGGTATAGGAGTTTCTATAAACCCTCCCTCTTTGCATTGAAAAATGGGGGTTTTTGTATTGGAAGCCTAGTTGAGCGGGTAAGGTCCTAAGACCTAGAAATTATCTTGTTTTTAGACCTAATCAAAGAATTTTTTGGGGTTTGGAAGTCTGGTGTAAAGATATAAGGGTAGTTCCTTTGTAAAATTGGCCTACTTGGAGGCCTAAAATAGTGAAAAGGTTAGTTTTCTTAAAGTTGTCCCAAAGGAGTCATGTGATGGGTTAAGGTATGTCTTGCAACTCTGAAATTGGTGCTACAATCATTCTTTTATTTTCCTAGTGTTTTGGAAATTTTTGGAGTTAAGGGCCCAAAACTGGTTTTGCACAGTAACTAGATTCCAAGGGTGAAATGTGGGAAATAATGTTTTTGTTTGTTGTCCAGCTTGGAGGACTGTTGGGATTGGTCCATTACACCTTTTTAATCTTCTTAGATGCCTCTTGAAGGCAAGTTGACATCTTCAATGGTTTTGGGTCCTCTAACTCTACATAAAAAATGAGTATCACAGTTTGAAGTGTGTGCATGGTTTGGGAGATACATGTGACAGTTTGTAGATGGTTGGCTACTAGTAATGTGGATAGTGAACAAAGGAACTAAGTTTGTGTGTAAGGGCGAACTTCTAAAAGGTTTCATTTTTTTTGTACTAACTCAAACAAAGATTTATTAAGCAAATAATGGTTTGGTTGTGCCTTAAAAATTATAGTTTGTGTTTGTAAACAATGGTGCCATTATAGAAGATTTAAGACAACTTGTGAGTGACATAATCATTGGTTGATGTTTTGAGGAACCTAGTTGATTGTAATAAGTTATTTTCAAGATTTTCAAGGTGTTTTGAAGGTCCTTAAGGAATCGGGAACTCTTAATGCTAATTTGAGTATACGAATCAAAAGTTTTGTGAAGGGAAATATAGTTGAATAAGTGTGTCAAGAAAGGTGTTGATTTCTTCCTTTGTACTGCATCAGTTTGTGCAAAGGTATTGGAAGGTGTTTGGACCCTTCAGAGGAATAGGAGAGGCTTGGATTTGTCTTAAAGGATGAATTTTTGTGAATGGTTCTGAGTTTCTAATCAGCTTTATGCTATGTTACAATCAATTTTATGATGGTTAATCTATTTTTTTGAGTCTGAAAAAGAGTTGAAACCAAGTTCTAATATTTTGATGAAAAGATGATTGAGTTTGTTTGTTGATCTTCTTTAATTTAAGTTAGGTTCAGAAGTACCCTTGATGATTTGTGGATCCTGGTAGATGCTCTGCATCAAGATTAAAATCGTAATTGGAAAGTGTATATAATTGTGTATATAATGGTAATTTAAAATGTGCATTGACAACCTAAGGTTATAATGAAAAACAAAAATGAAAGCAAGCCATAATAGAATGAAAGAAAATGTGTAAAGACTTCACATACCTTAAAACCAAACTTTCAAATGCAGGAGTTCAACCCAATTATGTAGCCTTAGCTTCTTCCTTCTTCAAACTCCACAACAATTTGACTTGTTCAAAATCTTGTTCCCTTCCACACTTCAATTGTATTAGTTTTCAAGGGAATTCAAACTTCAATTTATATTATATGTCTTTCAACGTGGAAACTCTTCTATTTCATGCAAAGGTGGTAAAAATATCATGGAAAAGGTGATGGAATGTGAAAAAGATGCTTACACACTTCACAACATCATCAAAAAGCTATTTTTTGTTGGAGCACGCACAGAACCAGGGGAATATGCAGACTTTGGGCCTTCAAATCATGGGTATATATATTTTTTTACCATTTTAGTGGAATAAAAAATGCGCTTGCATTATAATGCGCTCGCGTTATAATGTGAGCACGTTATGTGAAATTTGGTTTCCTTAGTATATAGAGAGGGAGAGAGGGGGAGAGTGTGAGAGAGGGAGATAGAGAGGGAGATAGAGAGGGAGGGAGAGAGAGGGAGAGTGGGAGAAAGAGAGAGTGGGAGGGAGAGAGGGGGAGAGTGGGAGAAGGTGGAGAGTGGGAGAAAGAGAGAGTGGTAGAGAGTGGGGGAGAGTGGGAGAAAGAGAGAGTGGGAGGGAGAGAGGGGGAGAGTGGGAGATAGAGAGGGAGGGAGAGTGGGAGAGAGTGGGAGAGAGTGGGGAAGAGTGGGAGAAAGAGAGAGTGGGAGAGAGTGGGGGAGAGTGGGAGAAAGAGAGAGTGGGAGGGTGAGAGGGGGAGAGTGGGAGATAGAGAGGGAGGGACAGACCCTCAACCCTCAACCCTTAAACCCTAATCCCTCAACCCCTATACCCTCTTAATCCCTCAGCCCTCAACCCTCAACCCTTAAACCCTAATCCCTCAAACCCTATATCTTCTTAATCCCTCAACCCACAATGCTCAACCCTTAAACCCTAATCCCTCAACCCCTATACCCTCTTAATCCCTCAACCCTCAAACCCTAATCCCTCTACCCTCAACCCTTAAACCCTAATCCCTTAATCCCTATACCCTCTTAATCCCTCAACCCTGAACCCTTCAACCTTAATCCCTCTACCCCTATACCCTCTTAATCCTTGAACCCTCAACCCTCAACCCTTAAACCCTAATCCCTCAACCCCTATACCCTCTTAATCCCTCAACCCTCCACCCTCAACCCTTAAACCCTAATCTATCAACCCCTATACCATCTTAATCCCTCAACCCTCAACCCTTAAACCCTAATCCCTCAACCCCTATACCCTCTTAATCACTCAACCCTCAACCCTTAAACCCTAATCCATCAACCCCTATACCCTAACCCCTCAACACTCAACCCCTAAACCCTAATACCTCAACCCCTATACCCTCTTAATCCCTCAACCCTCAACCCTTAAACCCTAATCCCTCAACCCCTATACCCTCTTAATCCGTCAACCCTCAACCCTTAACCCTTAAACCCTAATCCCTCAACCCCTATAGCCTTTTAATCCCTTAACCCTCTTAATCCCTCAACCCTCAACCCTTAAACCATAATCCATCAACCCCTGTACCCTTTTAATCCATCAACCCTCAACCCTCAACCCTTAAACCCTAATCCCTCAGCTTCTATACCTTCTTAATACCTCAACCCTCAACCCTCAACCATTAAACCCTAACCCCTCAACCCCTATACCCTCTTAATCCATCAACCCTCAACCCTTAAACCCTAATCCCTCAACCCCTATACCCTCTTAATCCCTCAACCCTCAAACCCTAATCCCTCAACCCTCAACCCTTAAACCCTAATCCCTCAATCCCTATACCCTCTTAATCCCTTAACCCTCAACCTTCAACCCTTCAACCTTAATCCCTCTACCCCTATACCCTCTTAATCCTTGAACCCTAAACCCTCAACCCTTAAACCCTAATCCCTCAACCCCTATACCCTCTTAATCCCTCAACCCTCAACCCTTAAACCCTAATCCCTCTAAGCCTATACCCTCTTAATCACTCAACCCTCAACCCTCAACCCTCAACCCTTAAACCCTAATCCCACAACCCCTATACCTTCTTAATCCCTCAACCCTTAAACCCTAATCCCTCAACCCCTATACCCTCTTAATCCTTGAACCCTCAACCCTCAACTATTAAAGCCTAATCCCTCAACCCCTATACCCTCTTAA
>VCHN02000014.1:141729506-141755186 GCA_007115665.2 Sequoiadendron giganteum | reverse complement strand
ACTTTAATCCCCCAACCCCTATACCCTCTGAATCCCTCAACTCTCAACCCTTATACCCTAATCCCTCAACTCCTATAACCTCTACTTTATAACCTATTAATCCCTCATCCCTAAACCCTAAACCCTTAAACCCTAACCCATAAACCCTCTACCCTCTATCGCCAATCCTATACCCTCTACCCTCAACCCTAATCCCCCAACCCTCAAACCCACTTAGTAAACTCTCTACCCTAATCCCTCAACCCTCTTGACCCTTAAGCCCTCAACTCTTAAACCCTTAAACACTCAACCCTAAACCCTCGACCCTCAACCCTAACCCCTTAAACCCTAAACTGTTAAACCCTTTACCCTCTGCCCTCTACCCTCTAACCTCTACCCTCAACCCAATACTCTCTACCCTAAACCCTAATCCCTCAACCTTTAATCTCTCAACCCCTATAAGCTCTACCCTAATCCCTTGACCCTATACCTTAAACCCTCAATCTTCAACCCTCAACCCTTAAACCCTCTACCCTTTACCCTAATCTTCAATCCTCAACCCTTAAACCCTCTACCCTTTACCCTATACATTAAACACTCAACCCTCAATTCTCAACCCTCAACCCTTAATCCCTCAACCCTCAATCCTTAAACCCTAAACCCTCTACCCATTACATTGGACCCTAAACCTAATCCTTAAACCATATACCCTCAAACCTATACCCTAAACCCTCTACCCTCAACCAAGTAAACCCTTAACCCTAAACCCTTAACCCCAAACCCTTCAACCCTAAATTCTTAAACCTTAAACATTCTACCCTATAGCCTCAACCAAATACCCTCTACCATCAAACCTATTCCCTCAACCCTCAAACCTTAAACCCTAATACCCTAGAAACCATCAACCCTATAGGTCCTCCACCCTAATCTCTCAACCCTATACCCTCAACCCCTATCACTTTCTCTCTATCTATACATCTCACCTCTCCCTCTTTCCCTCCCTCCCACCCTCTCTAATTGTCTTTATCTATCATCTCCCTCTTTCTGTGTACCTCTCGTTCAATCAATCCCTACCACCCTCTCTCACTCCCTCTATCCATCTCTCTTTATGTACCTCCCACTTCATCCCACTCTCTCCCACTACCTCTCTCTCCCTCTCTCATGTCTCTTCCTCCCACCCCCTCTCTCTCTAAGGTCTCTCCCTCTCGCAACCTACCTAGGTCACTCTCTCTTTGTCTCTCTCCCCTCTCTCTATCTATCCCTCCAACCCTACCTAGATAATTCCCTCTCACTCCACCCCCCTCTTTCTCTACCTCTATTAGGTCACTGCCTCTCACACCCTCTCCCTCTCTCAGGTCTCTCACTCACACTCCCTCTCTCTCCCACTCCCTCTCTCTCACACTCCCTCTCACTACCTATCTCTCAAGTCTCTCCCTCTCACCCCCCTCACACTCTCAAGTCTCTCCTCTCACACTTCCTACCTACATAACCCTCTCTTTCTCTTTGTCTCTCTCTCTCTCTCTCCTCTCTCCCTCAATTCTCTCTCTCCCACCCCCCCTCTCTCTCTCTCTCTCCCTCCCTCTATCCCTCCCACCCTACCTAGCTAAGTCCCCCTCAATCCAACCCCTTCGCTCCCACTCCCTCTGTCTTAAACTCTCACTTCGACCCCCTCTCCATCTCTCTAGACTCTCTCTAAATTCTCCCTTCATCTAAAGACATACATAAATGCATACATACAAGCATAATACATATGTACATATAATCTTACATCCATACAAGCATACATACATACATGACATACATGTACACAAAAATATATCAGCATACATTAATATATTGGCATTTAACATAAAGTAAGACATAACGCGAGTGCATTATAACTCGCTCGCGTTATGTGCTAATAGACATGTTCCCCGCAAAAGCAAAAACCATGTCAAAAGTGAGATATAACGCAAGTGCGTTATAACGCGCTCACATTATATCTTGCTTTGGGAATTCCTGAGCCTTAGGCTTGGTATTTGCCTTGGAATACCAACCCAAAGGATTGGAGGGCATTCGCAATGACCAGAGACGTGTTTTTAAAAAATCCACCATATTTCTCACAATCAAGTTCGTGCTCATCGTCAGGATTGCACGTGGTTCAATATCAAAAAAATCGAGCACATGGGTAATGTTGGGTTATCTCTTAGCTATCCAACGATGTAATTGTTTTCACTTTCTAAAAAGTTTAAGTCTTTCATCCATAATTTATTTTATCTGTATGACTTTTTTTTGCCAAAAAGAAGTGTTTGGTATTTTTTTCTTTATAAATTAATCGTTCATCAAATTTTCAAATAAATTACATTTTTAGAAACTAGACTCCATTCTACAAAATTAAAAAAATTAAAAATAAAACAAATCAATTAGTTTCCAAAATTTGTAGGGGTAGCATGGCCAAAATTCTATTTTCAGGATATGTCCACTTTACAAATTAGTAAAAAATCAAATATTCATTAAAAAATTATCAAAAAAATTGTGCATCAACTACATACTGTTAGCTAACTTCTGACTGTTGTTATTTTAAAAATACTAAAAAAAATTTCACCGTACGAGGGTTGTACAAGAGTTGCTATGTTATGTTTTTCTGACAAAAACAACACCAATTTGTGTACGTCCCTCATTTGAACCACTTAATTTCAACCATTTTCAAAATAAATTAGTAGTTTAGAAAGTAGACTCAGAGCTCTTGAATCCTTCTTTTTGTTCCATCTCAAAATTTTGAGTCTATGTATCCTCAATTTCACGTCCAAGGTCAGTATTTCCTGATTTTAGAAAAAAATTGTCCACTTAAGTCCCCTTTTTGGGAACCATCTCGGTGCACTTACCCTAGTATGTTGTCTGAAAGTTTTAGTGGTACGCATCAAGAATTGAGGAAGTTATGATGTTTTGTGTTCCTACAGTTATTCAGTTACTGTAGCAGTGTTCTTGGAAGAAGAAGATGAAATTCAAGCAACTTCAATTGTTGCACATGTTCCTATGATGTTCATAGATGAGTCTAGATCATGATCTATCAGTTTGATATGTCCGTGTTGATTGGCGTGTTCGTAATTGAATATTTTTCATTGTGTGCTCAAGGTCTTCATGTTCTTGGCCAAAATGATGGTGGTAGCGTGTTGCAGACCTTTATGGATCAATCTTTTACTGTTTGGCATGTTCAAGGTTATTGTTTTAGGTCCTCACTATGTTGTGACTCACTTGTGTTGGTGCACATTAAGATTTATTGATGTATTGAGGCCAATAGTTGCAATTTATTCTTTACTTGTGGCCGACAGAGTAGTTGATGTAAATCCATGTAATAGATATATAAGAGCAGTTGTTTTCCTTATTTTGAAGTATGCTCGGTACATGTGTGAATAAAGATCAAATCATTCAAGAGCATAGCAGAGTGTGAAAGATATTGAGCAGAGTGTGGATAATTTTGTGCAGAGTGTGTAAAGATTTTTTTATGCCTAACCGAAATTGTAATCAGGCCCTTGTAGAAGCTAATATCTCAGCTCAACTCTATCAGATGGTCTTAATCTGATTTTCTTTTGTAAGGTAGTGAGCCTTCCTCTGAGCAGTGAGCTCTAGGAAGTGTGCATGCATGCAAGTGCATTCCTTATTTACTCTTCATTATACTTCTAGCAGGGTATAATCTTGTGGACAAACATCCACTATGGTTTTTCACCTAACAGGGTTTCCAAGTATAAAATCTTAGTGTTCATGTGTCTCTAATATGTTATTGATTTATGCTTGCACTGTTAATTATCAGATCTGAGATTAACATTTGATTAATGTTGAATAAGTTTGATTTTTGTAACAACTAATTCACCCCCCCTCTCAGTTGTCTCTTCTTGTTTTGCCAACAATTGGTATCAGAGCTAGTTCCTCTTAAGAGAAAGTTTAACAACTTGAGGTGATCCGATATGGCATCTTACAAGAATGACAAACCTAGATTTGATGGTGCTAATTACTCTCTATGGAAGGTCAAAGCGGAATGTCATTGCAATCCATTGGTGAACTCTTCTAGAAGATTACAAAGAATGCATATACTATTCCTCAGAATGGTCCATCTACTGCTGATGAAATCAAAGAAGCTGAAAAAAATACCAAGGCTATTGAAGCATTGTTGAGTGCCTTGACAGATTCTAAAATGTCAAATGTGATAGGTCTGAAGACTACACATGAGACCTAGAAAAATCTGGAGATTTTGTATGAAGGAGATCCACTAGTAAAGAGTGATAAGCTACAAAGTCTAAAAGGAAAATGGGAGGACATGAAGATGAGTGAAGATGAGAACATCCATTCTTTCTCTCAAAAGGTGAATGAACTAGTGATGAGCATTAGATGTGCCAGTGGAGTCTAGATGAAGAAGAGATTGTAGCTAAGATACTTAGATATGTGCCTCCTTCCTACAAATCAAAAGCTCATGCTATTGATGAACTCAGAACAGTCACAAAAGTGACAAGAGACATGCTGATTGGAAAACTTGCAGCCTTTGAGCTAAGTGAATTTGGTGAATCTACTCCTAAGATAGAGTCTGCATTCAAAGCTACTATATCCAAGAAAAATGAACAAAGATCCAATCCGGGAGAGATTTCCAAAAGGACATCCAAGTATGAAGATGAAATGAAGTAGATTGAAGATCAAGAAAGAGAATTAGAAGAACTAGAAGCATTGATTGTAAAAAGAGAAGCCAAAGGTCACGGTAAGTGCAAAGGAAAACTACCTATTAAATATTTTTCTTGCAGTAAAATAGGTCATTTTGCATCAAGGTGTCCTGAGAGAACTCCTAGGTACATTCTTGACAAGTCTAGATTTCAAAGGAAATGCTATTATGCTGAAGAAGGTGTTACTGATGAAGAATTTGATAAAGAAACTAGAAATGAAGATGAATGGGTATTTATTGCTATCAAAGAAAATGGTCAGGTGTCCACTGAATCTACTAGTAATGTGAATGTTGAGAAAGCTCTTGCAAAAAAAATTGAAGAAAAAGATGAGTGGGTAATTGAAAACGGATGCTCACATCATATGACTGGTGATAAAATCAAGTTTGTAAGCTTAGAAGACTATGATGGTGGTGTTGTAAGATTTGGAGACAACACTTTTGGTGTGATTCGTGGCAGAGGCACTATTTCCTTTGGTGGTAAGCATAATACTGATGATGTTTTTTATGTAGAAGGCTTAAATAATAATTTTTTGAGTGTTGGACAAACGGTAGACAAGGGTTACAATCTTCAATTCAAGGATGGTAAGTGCAGGATAAGGGGAACTTTTGGAAATGTGATTGCTTCAAGAACAAAGACAAGAGGTAATATTTTTCACTTAAGTGTTGCTAATGAAAGTTTTTTGATTGCTCAAATTGATGTAAGTTGGTTATGGAATATGAGGTTGTGTCATGTGAAATTTGATAACATTGTCAAAATAAGTTCTTCTCAAATAGACAGAGATCTACCTAAGTTAGTAAATCCTACTAACACTATGTGTAAGGAATGCCAGATGGGAAAGTAGACTAGAAATTCTTTCCAAAGAAAATAGTATAACTCTAATGGATTGTTGGAATTGATACATACTGATCTTTGTGGTCCCTCTAGGATCAAAAGTCTTCAAGGTCAAAGGTATTTCATGTTGATCATTCATGATTACTCTAGAATGATATGGGTTGCCTTCTTAAGAGAAAAACATGAAGCACCAGAAAATTTCAAAAATTTCAAAGCTATGGTAGAGAATGAAACGGGTCAAAAAATCAAATGCTTAAGGTCAGACAGAGGTGGTGAATTCACTTCTCGGAAATTCAATTCTTTCTGTGAAGAGCATGGAATCCAAAGACAACTTTTTGCTCCCCAGACCCCTCAACAAAATGGAGTTGTTGAAAGGAAGAACAAAACCATTCTAGACATTGCTAGAACCATGATGATGGAAGCTAATGTTCCTCATTTCTACTGGAGAGAAGCTATAAGAACTATTGTGTACACCATTAACCGGGTAAATATCAACAGTAATTCTAATAAGACCCCTTTTGAGCTATGGTTTGGTTATAAGCCTACTGTCAAGTACTTCAAAAAAATTGGATGCAAATGTTCCATCAAGAGAGATGATGATATAGGAAAATTTGAGGCTAGAAGTGATGAAGGTATCTTTCTAGGTTACTCTACTAAGAGAAAAGCTTACCGATGTTTTAATAAAAGGTTGAAAGTGCAAATGTCAAAGTTGATGAAGATGTTGATAGACCATCCAGATGTAGTGGATATGATTTAGATGATTATCATGATAGTACCAACAATGGACAGAATGTATAGACACAAAATCAACTTCAGATTGTTCTAGTGAACCAAGGGAACCAAGAAGAAAAAAATAGTAAAAGTATAGAAGAACCAGAAGTCAGATAACATACTAAAACTCCAAGGTATGTGAGGCAAAATCATTCTGATATTCAGATCATAGGAAACAAAAAAAAGCTGTGCAAACTAGAAGGATAATTCTAGAAGAATATTGTCTAATTTCCAAAACTGAGCCCAACAATATCAATGAAGTATGCAAAGATGAATATTGGATGGAAGCCATGAAAGAAGAACTAATGCAGATAGAGAAAAATGATACATGGGATCTTGTTCCCAGACCTTAGAACAAAAATGTAATTGGAACCAAATGGGTGTTTTGGAATAAACTGAAAGAACAAGGTGAAGTGGTCAGAAACAAAGCAAGACTTGTTTGCAAGGGATACTCACAGATGGAAGGTACTAAGTTTGAAGAAACTTTTGCCCCTATTGCTAGAATTGAAGCTATAAGATTATTTCTTGCTTATGCTACTTTCAAGAATTACAAAGTCTATCAGATGGATGTAAAGTCAACATTTCTAAATGGTGATTTAGAAGAAGAAGTCTATGTTGAACAACCAGATGGATTTCAACTGACTGACAAAGAAAACATGGTATGTCAATTGAAGAAAGCTCTATATGGAATTAAGCAAGCTCCTAGGGCTTGGCATGCTAGATTGGATAAATATTTGTTGAAGCTTGGATTCAATAAGGGTACTGCTAATAGCAATATGTATTTCAAGTTAGATCAGAATAAAGAGTTAATGATTGAAGTCTTTGTTGATAACATTATTTATGAAGGTGATGATGATTTATGTATGAATTTTGTCGCCGAAATGAAAAGTGAATTTGAAATGTCAATGATTGGAGAGCTGAAATTCTTCCTAGGACTATAGATCACTCAGTTAGAGGATGGAATATTTATATCTCGGTCTAAATATGTAAAAGAGTTAGTGAAAAAATTTGGTATGGAAGACTCAAAGCCAATTGGTACACTTATGAAGACTCAAAGCCAGTTGGCACACCTATGGTGATCGTATGCAAACTTACACAGAATGATGAATCTCCTAAGGCAAATCAAATAAGGTACAATTCAATGATTGTTGGATTACTCTACTTGAGTCAGACAAGGCCAGATATAATGAATGTTGTATGCATGGTTGCTAGATATCAAGTTGATCCAAAAGAGTCTCATGTAACTATTGTGAAAAGAATCTTCAGATATCTAAAAGGAACAGTTGACTTTGGTCTATGGTATCCTAAAGATGATAATCTCATCTTGAGTGCTTTTAGTGATGTGGATTGGGCAGGAGATGTGGATGACAGGAAGAGTACCAGTGGTGGTGCATTCTTCTTAGGGAAGAAGTTGGTAGCTTGGTTAAGCACAAAATAGAATTCAGTTTCCTTATCTACTGTTGAGGCAAAATACATTGTTGCTGCAAACAACTATACTCAAGTATTTGGGTGAAGTAGATGCTGAGAGATGTCAAAATTGAGTATGAAGAACCCATTGCTATATTATGTGATAACTCAAGTGCCATAAACATTTCTAAAAATCCAGTGTTGCATTCAAAGACAAAGCATATATCCATCGAATATCATTTCTTGAGAGATAAAGTGAGTGACAAAGAAGTTAGGCTGGAGTATGTACCTACCAAGGAGAAAATTATATATATCTTTACTAAGCCATTGCCTAAAAATACTTTTGAGTACCTTAGAGGCAAGTTAGGGGTAATTTTCCCTCCTAGTCAGAACTAAGTGATGCAGGTCTTTGCATCAGTCTATGAATCCATAGCCATATTTTATTTCGGATTGATGTTGTGGTGGTTGCTACTTAGGGGGAGTAGTCAAATGTGCTAAATATGTGGTTCAGAGCTTGGGTACCTTTTCCATTGACGTCAAAGGGGGAGAGATGTAATGTGAAAAACCTTTGTAGAACAAAGGGGGAGAAGTGAAATTAGAGTTAAGGGAGAAGATGGAAGATCTAGTTGGGTTGATGGTATTATTTTTCACATCATGTGTTTCCATCAATGCCAAAGGGGGAGATTGCTGGATGTTGTGGTTGTATTGTTGATATGTGGTTGTCATTGATGTCAACACTATTAGCATTGATGCTGCTTAAGGCTGTATATGTCGAGGATATTGAGAAAATTGTAAAAAATATATTGCAGGCAGCCAGTGAAGCTGAGAAGGTCAGAGTGGTGGTAAGTGTTGTAAGTTGATAATCAGGTGGTGTGTATTAAAGGGTTTTTTGCTCAATCTATCTAGTATGTTGTCTGAATTTTTTAGTGGTATGCATCAAGAATTGAGGAAGTTATGAAGTTTTGTGTTCCTATAGTTATTCAGTTACTGTAGCAGGTGTTCTTGGAAGAAGAAGATGAAAGTCAAGCAACTTCATTTGTTGTGCATGTTCCTGTGACGTTCATGGATGAGTCTAGATCATGCTCTATCAGTTTGGTATGTTTGCGTTGATTGGAGTGTTCGTAATTGAAGATTTTTCATTGTGTGTTCAAGGTCTTCATGTTCTTGGCTGACATGATGGTGGTAGTGTGTTGTAGACCTTTATGGATCAATATTTTACTATTTGGCATGTTCGAGGTTAATTTTTTAGGTCCTCACTATGTTGTGACTAACTTGTGTTGGTGCCCATTAATATTTATTGATGTATTGAGGCCGACAGTTGCAATTTATTCTTTACTTGTGGCCAACATAGTAGTTGATGTAAATCCGTGTAGTGGATATATAAGAGCAGGTTTTTTTCCTCATTTTGAAGTATGCTCGGTACATGTGCGAATAAAGATAAAATCATTCAAGAGAAAATCAGAGTGTGAAAGAGATTGAGAAGAGTGTGAAGAAGTTTGTGCAGAGTGTGTAAATATTTTTATGTGCCTAATCAGAACTGTAATCAGGGTTTTGTAGAAGCTAATATCTCAAGCCAACTCTATCAGATGGTCTTAATCTGATTTTCTTTTGTAAGGCAATGAACCTTCCTCTGAGCAGTGAGCTCTAGGTAGTGTACCTGAATGCAAGTGCATTCCTTATTTACTCTTCATTATACTTCTAGCAGGGTATAATCTTGTGGACTAACATCCACCGTGGTTTTTCCCCTAACAGGGTTTCCACGTATAAAATATTGGTGTTCATGTGTCTCTGATATGTTATTAATTTATGCTTGCACTATTAATTATTAGACCTGAGATTAAAAGTTGATTAATTTTGAATAAGTTTGATTTTGGTATCAATTGATTCACCCCCCCCCCTCCCCCTCTCAGTTGTCTCTTCTTGCTTTTCCAACATAAAACTTTAATATCTCCCAAACCGTATAGGGTATTGAGATGATTCTTCTGCCGTCGGAAATATTTTTAGTTCCTCTCCTTGGGGTAAATTTTTAGGTCCATATGAGCTTGTTTAGGCCGACTTACTAAAAAAAGTAAGTGATCATTTTTCACCTTTTCTAACTTCTGACTATCTAACACCCCTTAAGTGCCATCATGTGACTCAAAACAACTAAAGAAAATAAGGAAAATACATTTTTTTTTGGGTGATGCAAGATTGTCCCTACACCACTGGATGCTCCTACATCACTCTATGATCTCAATTTCTCTCTTGAATAAAAGAAAATCTACTTATTTTTCATGGAAGTTGGCTTCTCTAGCTGAGAAAATTAGGTCTTGTTCCTGATTTTGATTTTTTTAAATTATTTGTTCATATTTCTAGGGAATGGAATCTAATGGCTAACTATTTATTCAAATGGGCTACTAATTATAATGGTAAATAAAGTATCACTAACTAGGGATATTTTCCATCAAATAAAACCAAGGTCCTTCTCCAAATGACTCAACATGATCAAGATTAATGTATTGTCATTGAAGATTATTCAGAGTGTGAGTATTGATTGGTTCAAGGATTGTTATGTTGTGTGGGGTTGAAAGTATTTTGTGAAGCCCTCTTAGAGTTTTCTTCTTCTATCTTTATTGATAGTTATGATATTTGGAAATCTTTATGTTGTAAATAGATGCAGATTCTCTTTTATCAATATAATTTTCATTTTTTCCCAAGGAATAAATAGTCTATAGAATTAAATGCAACCCAATATTACACATTATCACTAAAATTTTAATTTTCAAAAATTCTAAGAAAAAAAAATATATCTAATTATACATATTTTGGGCCTTAGATGGTTGAATTTAGCCCCCCAAAAATTTATAAATGAAATATAACTAGTTAGGGATTTATGAGGATGTGGATCTCTCTAAGATATTCAATTTACAAAAATAGATCTCAAATGGTCAGTTGAATCAAAATTTGTGGCCTTTGAAAGTTCCTACATCAATTACAATCAAATCAAGTATTATTAGTCGTGACAAGTATAATCATGTCATAAATAGTAATTAACAAAAAGAGAGGTTGCTTATCTTTCTCACTAAATAATGTGTTCAATTGATGAAGACATTGATAACTATAGGACCTAGATAATTGTATATGTTGATAAAAATAAAAATATTCCTATTTTCTTTGTGCTAGGTTGACTCTGTTATTCTAGATCTAATTTGCACATGTAAAAGTTGTCTCTAGTAATCTTTGGTTTCTCGCATATGAATCATTTTTATTGGACATCAAGTACCAACAAGAAATTAGGACCTAACTACAATTTTGATGTTTTCATTCCAATTTTTCTATCTTGTTAACTCTTACAAATTAGACTAGTAGAAAATAATGTTATCTACCACACTCTTAGGTTTTTCTATCAAGCTTGTAGTATTTAAAAATAACTTGGTAGAGATCATGATTCAAACATGCACATGAATTCTAGAATGGTTGTTAGGTGATTCACATGCAATACGACGAATAAATGCAAATGATTGTTCTTGAATGCTCTTGTAGTGAGATATATATTCATATCTTTGCATATATCAAGAGATATCTCTATGTTATTGAAAAACATATTGTAGACACCTACAAATTGCTCCCAAATTTGACCTCAACACCATCACATTTTCATCATCATAACACTAATGTCCTAACCTTTCATCATTTATTAATTAGACATTTATTTAATTAATTGAATTAACTTCCCTTCAAACATTCCCATCAATTAATTAAATATCTAATTAATTGAAATATTATCATAAATTAATTTAAAACCATGTTTTAATTAATTTGGAAAAATTTCATCCATCATTAATTACTTAAATAAATCTATTATTTAATCAATAAAGCCAATTCTCTTCCATTAGTTAATTAAATAAATCTAATTTTATTTATTTAATTAGGCCTTCCACATTCCTCTACCACTTTAATTTAAAATAATAGAAAGTCAACCCTCACTAAAATCCAAAGAACTCCCTTTTTTTATCTCCACTCTCCACTCAAATCAAGGTAATCTCCACCATCTATTTTCCCAATCCTTGTATTATTCATTTGCACCTATCCCGAACCACCACTTATAAACATTTCATTTCTTCATATAGTTGATTTGATCTCAACCCTCTAAAATGAACTTCCCTTGGAAGCTAATCAATTATCACCCTCCAATCCAAGAGTTAATCTCATAACCCCATGTCTCCATCCAAAAATTTATAAAGTCCCAAAGATCATTCAAACAAATGGAAGACAAGCAATTATATGTTGAAATACTTAGCAAAGAACAACTGCAAGTCCAAGAACTTTCATCAACACATCGAGTGCAAATCCAAATCATCAAAGGGAATGAAGTAGTGATAATTTTTTGTGTCCTTGCATTGTTATTTTACTCTCTTTTAGTTGTAACTAAGGTATATTCAAGTTTCGGATTAGGGTTTTTCATGTCATTCTTCTTTTTTTTATTTTAGAATTTGGCATTCAAAGATATAAATTGTTATCCTTTTATAGTTGAACATAATAACAAATTACAAAAAAATGTGTATAGTTGGCTTGGAACCAAAGTGTAAAATGGGACTAGTCAGCTAAAATATATGATTTTAATTTAAAGTCAAAAGTATCAAGACTGTTGCGATGAGGAAGATCTTACACCATCAAATATGACCCGGGTTAGTAGCTAAATAGAATCTATCTCTAATAGGATTGGATTAAAAATCAGAATTAGACAGATAGATGTGTACATATAAATAAAAGGATAAACAATAAAAACAAGACTAGATACAAGAAAAACTAAATAAATAGACCCAACTATACATAAAACTATGTCATTTATAACTATATAAATACATCAAAACATTACCCGATTCCTGAAATCTTAAAAAAAGGATTAAGAAAGAGTTGTTTTATTTTATTTGCCTTGGCTGTAGTTAACATACATTGAACATCTCATCTTTGATTTGCGTCCACGTGGCTTAGGTATTACATATCAGACCAGATGAATATTTTTAAGACAAAGAACTACACGTTACAAAGAAATTTGAAGTGTAAAACAAGAACATTGTCTTGTCTTCTCGCAAAAAAAAAGAAAGAGAGAATATCCATAATGATCATAGGAATCATTGTATTGAACAATGCCAAAACATAAGTTCTATAAAGTGAAAGCAGAGATCATCTTACATGTTATGAGATCTGAGCAGAGAGGCACCAGATTAGAGATAAGCTTACATCTATGGATACAATATGGGTTACAGCATCTCTGTTGGGTTTAATCCCATTACTTATTTGGGTGCTCAGATCCTTTAATCACTGGTGGTATTGTTACCCACTTTTAAAGTCCAATACAGGAGGAAAGCTTCCTCCTGGTGATATGGGCTGGCCCATTATTGGAGAGCTGCTGAGCTTTTTATGGTATTTCAAGTTCGCTGGGAAACCAGATGATTTTATATGGAAGAGATTTGCGAAGTAATTTTTCTCATCTATTTTTCTGTTCAAATCTCATCTACATATAAATTTTACCTTACCATTAAACTCTTTGATATTTAAGAACATGAAATCTTCTGATGTTTCAGAAGAACTGTTCAGTATGATTAGTATGATTAGGTTTACACATAACAATTTAAGCTTTGATTTGTCTAAACAATTAATTTGAAATCACACCCATTTTTCTAATAGGAGGTTTAAACAGAACATTCTAAGCTTTGATTTGTCTAGGCGATCAATTTGAAATCACATCCACTTTTCTAATAAGATCCGCTCATCAATATGATTTAAGATAAACCACTTAAACAAATCAAAGCTTAGAGAATGTTATTTAAGCTGAACTGATTTTTATGATCAAACTGTAATTGTATTCATGTTTGATTATGTTTTGCAGATATGGAAATACTGGGATTTATAGAACCCATTTGTTTAGCTTCCCTGCTATTATAACATGCTCTCCAGAGTTCAACAAATTTGTGATGGGGACAGGAACAGAGGATGGCAGCTTTCTTGCAGGTTGGCCTGCTCCTAAACTGCTTGGAGCACAGTCAATCACTATGGTGGAAGGAGATCAACACAAGCGTTTGAGACGCTCTTTACTGGAAGCCATAAATAGTCCCAAGTCATTGCAGAATATATTTATCAAATTACAGCCTGTATTCAAGGAAACCTTCGAAAACTGGGCTGTGAAGGGCGAAATTCATACAGCTGATGAACTCAAATCTGTAAGTATTCACCTTTTGTTGTTCTGGTAAAAATTAACAATTCTTTGTAGAGAGTAACATGCAAGGAAATGAATTCTCTTATTGTTTTGCTATTGCAGTTGGCATTCTGCAACATAAGCTCTTTATTCCTAAGCTTTCAGAGAAGCCCCATGGTTGAAAGTATGGAAAAGATGTACAGAGGCCTCTTATCTGGACTTAGAGCCCAACCAGTTAATATCCCAGGAACTGCATTTCATTATGCTCTTAAGGTACGTGGTATATATGTCTAAGGGATATGGGAAAAACATATCTGGGTTATTATAGATGTTTGGATAAAGAATAAAATTGTTATTATTCAGTGTTTATGGCTAATCTATTGATATATATAAGTAAATAATTGAAATCAATAATGGTGATTATGTTAAATAGAAAATAAAGATATTTAGTTTGTTGATTGAAGAATGTATGTTATTGATAAAGATTCGCGAATATGTTTTATCTTGATTTTGAAAAATATGATTTCTTTGTCATAATTTGTTTCAGTTTTTATGTTGATATTACATTCTATTTAGGGTTGAGTTTGAAATCTTGAGTCAAGTCTGAGAGCATGGATTTATCTTTTGAGTTTAGGCTCGACTTCATGCAATGTTTGTCTTTTCATTTTTTATTAACCTTCATCTACTTCCTCCTTTCACTAATCTAAAGATTGAAAATATTTTCAAATACCTTGAAAGGGTTGTCTTTATGTTAGAAGGAGATGTATTTGAAAGTCCCAAAATGAGTACAAAATATTGCAGATAGTAGGCAAGCCTCCTTGAATAAGGTATGCAGATTTGTTACTCCTTTTAGTGCACCAAACTCAAATATTTTGCTATTGATTGCTCTTTACTTCTCTAGAAATTAGAGGATGTGTGTATTCTAGAAATGTGTAATGAATGCTAGTAAATGTTTTTTAAGTACTAGCACATAGCATCCAAAGTTCACAAAATGTGTAGTTAGTTAGCTCAAGATGGAAAAATAAAGAGGGTTAGTTGGTCAATTATGAGTTTTCAATTTTGAAGAGGAATAGGTCAAGTAAGTGACCACAAAAATGGTCCTAGGCGGGCAAACAAAAATATCTAGCTGACTATCGTCCATATGGAGGTACGCATATGAATATGTATGATAAATGCGAGGTTGAGGCAAATGTATTAGAAATAAACCATTTAGAATTTTCATCTTTTATGGTGAATAAAACAACTAAATAATGAGAATAACAAGTAATAGTTCATCATCAACACTATAATGGTTCCACATAATAACCAAGTTGCTAGATGCCCCTTTATAATTAAAAATTAAGGAAGAGTGTTTATAGATCTTATTCTTAACATTTGCAAACCTATATTTTAACACCCTTTAGAATTAGAAAAAAGAATTATTATCCATCCTAAAGTTTCTCAAGTTGCTCTATTTCTTCAAAATATTGATCTCCCTTATATTCCAGGTTATTACTTTTATTTATGATTTCCTGCATTTCTATTTGTATATCTATTGTCTTCTTAAAATTTCTAGGTCTTCTAGTATAAGACTAATTCATGTTCTCACCTCTTATAAAGCTCAAGAAATTACCTATATGATCTCTCTAAATTGACATAAAATTATATTATATTCTAGTAAATTTGAACTTTTACTTAAAGAACTATTTTGTTTTTCAATGATTTTAATACCTTACATAGAACTACTTTATTTTACTAATGTTTTTATAGAAACCTATAAATTAAATTCAATATTATTTATTTTAAAAGTGTCTTAAAAATAATATTAAATTTAATTAAAATTTTAAATTTGAAAAGTATTTATGATGAATTTTCAATAGTTGTTTTCAATAATAATTTTTGTTAATCTTCTTTTCATTATTTTATAGTAGGAAAAGTGTGAATTAAATATTAAATGCATCTTATTTAATGAATGTATTAACTCATTTTTCTTATGAATGCACACATATATAGTGTAGAAGAAGGCTGTCAGCTATTGTATATTCTGAGATACATCGTAGGAAAGTGAACAAGGAGAATGTGATGACAGATTTTTTATCAAATTTGATGGATTTAGTAGAATCCAATGATAAACAGTTGAATGAAGAAGAAATTGTTGATAACTTAACCTCCATGCTTTTAGCGGGATATGAGTCCACTGCTAACTCGATGATATGGGCTATTTATTACTTGTCTAAATACCCCAAAGTTCTTTCTAAATTAAAGGTAAATTTTTTATTTCAAAATTAAATACTTGTCAAATATCTATTTATATATTTTTTAAGTTGTTTTTATTTCTTTAATAAACTTGTTATTTATAAGTTTTCTTAATATGATTTTTCTAATCAACTTGAACATATTTTTTTAATCTTCTTTTTTAAGTGAAAGTGGCAAAGCCATTATATGTATATATTCGAAAGAAAGATTTTTTTTTAATCTTAAGGTAAATGCAAATTTTATTTTAATTTATTAATTTGAATGTTTTACAATGATCCTTACCTTTTATTTTACTCTAATTAACATGATATGAATGTGATTTAGGAGGAAACTAATACCATCAAAAAGGAGAAGGGAGATGATAAGCTTCTCAATTATAGTGATGTCAAGAAAATGGCATATACTTCAAAGGTTGTACTTAACATGTTATTAATATCTTATAACTTTATGATTTATAAATATGATGAATAAATAGAATAATTTAAGGTTTTTAATCTCCTCATAAAAATGATGATGGTTAGTTTTTTAAAATTCATTTTAAGTAACACATTGTCATTATTCCCGTCTCATCAATTAATGTTTGTGTCAATGTTAGTGCAGGTAGTGGACGAAGTTATTAGACTTGCAAATGTAGCAAATTTTATGTTTAGAACAGTGTCAAAAGATACTAAATTGAAAGGTAAATTCTCTTGCTCAAGTTAATGGAAGGATAATTGATGTGAGATGTTTCAAATATTAATAAGTTAACAAAAGTATTTTATTTAATAGGTTACAAGTTTCCAAAAGGATGGAAAGTAATAGTTTGGCTTCGTTCTATTCATGTGGATCCTCAATACTTTAAAGATCCTTTGACATTTAACCCTGATAGATGGGATGTAAGTTTTAACTTTTAAACTCTCATAAAATGTTATGATTTAATAAAAATATAAAATTTTATTTCAAGTTTGTAATTTACCTTCTAAGATTTACTAATTCTTTTTTTGCTACAGGAATTTAAATTTAACCCTGGAGTTTATAATGTGTTTGGCCATGGTTCTAGGCAATGCCCTGGAAATAACCTTGCTAAAATGCAACTCTTAATGTTCTTACATCAAATATGCATTGACTATAAGTAATCTTCCTTTTCTTATGATTGATTTTTTTCTTGATTTATTGGAAAATATGAAGTTATACAAGTGATACAATTTGAATTTGGATTATTTTAGTTAAGGTTATTTTAGTTAAGAATTAGTATAGAATGAATTTCTCTAATTTTGTACTATAATATATCATATATTTCAATACATTGAGATCCTTAGTTAATATTTCAAAATTTGTTCATCTTATTTATTTCTTTACTTTTACAGGTGGGAGCTTGTAAATCCCAATGAAGCTACCAAATTCTTACCAAATCCAGGTCTAGCAAATGGAGCAAAAATAATATTTAGCCATGTCTAAATAATTATAATGATGAAACTCTAGTATATGTCTATAGATAATTATGATATATTTGAGAGAAGTGTAGGTTTATCAGACATCAAATTTCCCATCATATTGTAGAAAGAATTTAATGGAAGTGCTTGGCCTTAAAGCCTTTAAGATTTAAAAGTTCATAAAATAATTATTTTATAAAATTTTAATAATAAAATTATTTATTTGCAAATATAAAGTGATTAGTTTGAAGTAGTATATCATATTAATTTATATGTGAAGATATAGAATATATTCTTGTTAGAGTAAAGTTTCTTCTTTTTATGTATATGCATTTTATCACACATACAAATAATGTTGGTTAAAAATTTGAATAAACTCTTCTATACTAGAATCAAAATTCATAAATTTCCTCACATAAAACACACTTAATCCTTTTACCCTCTAATTGAACTACACATTTTCAAACAAATGTAAATGCAAGAGATACTAAAAGAATTTAACAAAAATTACATCATTGGTTTTGTATAAGCACTTATCTCTTACATTAAGTGATTATAAATTGGAACTACATTTAAATGATTCTCTCAATGCATGATTTTCTTACCTACCATCCATTTGTATATGTAGTCTTAGTATATATGAAAAGAAAAATCTATATTCTATGTGGTGTATCCTTATGTACATGATTTACAAATTATAGCACATATTTATCTCAATGCATAAAATCAAACTAGTTCCAAACTAGATCCATTTGTGAGAGAAAGTGATAAAATCAAACTAATTCCAAGAATATGACACATCATATGAACTTGATATGTTATTCTATAAAGGGGGAGAGACCTAACAACATATTTTAAAACATCACAATTAAAATAACATCTTTAGAAAAGGGTTATAAAATTATTAAATCCCTATTAATTTAATGTGATAAGTATGTTGAGAATACCAAGAAATTAAAATATTTTATCTAAAAATGATGTTTAACACACTCTAAGAAATATCTATCAAAGGGAGATTTTAATGAAGTGTTTCCTACCTCATGAATCACTATCTATATAAATTTCATTTTTTTAAATAGAATAATATTGTAAACATGATAAAATTTATCTTTACTAAAATGAAAGAAATTAATTTATCTCATTTAATAAAATATTATCAATTTATTTTAATATACTCTAATATAAAAACATTAGTATAAGGATATTTATATGAAATTTCGAGACAAAGTCTTTCTTGTTTCAACATAGATAAAAATTATATGAAAATATAAGTATGGATGTAACAGAATATGGAGTTACATACAAAGACCATTAAATTTTAGTTATGCATAAATTATATTCTAGCACCATTTGCTAGTCTTAGATTTGGTATAAACTCTATCTCTTCATTTGGATTTGTAAGCTTCCACCTATTTAAGAAACAAAAAACATATAATACTTACAATATTTTCAACTATATAATATGCTTTACATAAATAAAATATTAAATTAATCTTTAGATCTTGAAAGAATTATAATCTTATTTATAATCCATGCACATGTAATATAAGAACATGAAGATTTTTATTCTAGCAAGGTTATTTCCAAGGCATTGTCTTGGACCACCACCAAATACGTTATATACACCCATCCTAGGCTTAAATCCCTGCATCATAATATCAACATTGATTTAAATAAATTTTATAATTCAAAATGAAACCAAACTTTGAATTAATTTTTTAAATCTTACATCCCATCTCATAGGGTTAAATTCGAGGGGGTCCTTGAAATAATATGGATCAAGATGAAGGGTACGTAGCCAAATAATTACTTTCCAACCTTTTGGAAACTTGTAGCCTGTTAATATCAATATGAAAAACTTTAAAATAATCTATTAAAAAATATTTATTTTACACTTGAAAGATATAATTTTAAATATAAACTCTATTATTATCAATAGATTTAATAAAGATAAAATTACCATTGAATTCTTCATCTTTGTCCATAGACCTAAACAAAAAATTTACTACATTTCCAAGTCTAATAACTTCATCAATCACCTACATCAACAATGAAACAAACAACACAATAAAAAGTAAACATCAATAATGATGTTTAAATGCTTCTAATATTTTAGTTTCCTATTCAACATATTGAAAAAATAATATATTATGATCACACTATAAGTTTTTTAATCAAAATATATAGCTAAATAAGTATGCATACATTTCAATAAAATTCACCAACATATTAAATTATTAATATATTCAATACAACCTTAGAAGTATAAGTCATTCAATACAATCTTAGAAGTATATGCCATTTTCCTTGCATCATCATAGGTGAGAGGAGCCATTTTCTTCCTACCAATGTTGAGAAAATATGAATAAATTTTACATAATCATATAAATATAGAATTAATATTGTGACATTCAATTTTGAATTAAGATATCTTTAATGTGATGAATACTTATAGAAGTAATATTGTGATTTAACATAAAGTTAAGGGGAATTTCATGCAATTAAATATATAATTAAAAATTCATATAAAATATGTTATGTACCTTTATTTTTTCGAGGATTTTGGGGTATTTTGACAAGTAATAGAGCAGCCATGTTATTGCACTAGCTGTAGTCTCATATCCTGTTGAAAGTAGAGATGTTAAGGTATCCAAAATTTCTTCTTCACTCAATCTATCACCATTAGAGTCCACTAGATCCATCATTCTTTGCAATATATCTTTCTTCACATTCCCTTTATTCTTCTTCCTTTGATGCATCTCAGACAATACAATATCGGATAACTTCTTTCTACACTGTATTTATAAAATATATCAAAATAAATTTATGAGTAAGCATATCATTTAAAAAAGAAATAAGATTGCACTATTAGAACTCAAATAAATCAAACTAGAGTTTATCCTACAATTATTATCGATAGTCAATAATAGTAAGGGCTAGGTAATTATTGAATTACTAAACATTAAACATCAAGTTTGATGTAAATAGGATTAAAAGAACTTTGAATGAGATAAAAATTGAAGAATTAAATATAAATTAAATTATTAATAAGAAACAACTACTGAATTAGGGTATTCCACATAATAGTACAATATATTTAATCATGAATAATTTGTAACAATTATTATTAAAATTAAAATAATATTTACATGTGTATTTAATTTTGTAGTCTAAAACACATTAGTTTTTTTTTATTTGTAAGATTAAGTATTGTATTAAAATAGCAAAATATTACAGAGTTTCCACCATGGAAGGGAATGCAGAGCACCACCCAAGACAAACCAACTAACCTAAACGCCCAAATAACAACCACACAAGGTCAAGTAACAGAGAAACAACAAAATGTGGGAATCAGATGCAAAAATCCCACTAACCCTAAACCATACATGCTAAAAACAACTACCCACCATGCTGAAAATGTACAAAAGGAATCCACTAATTATCAGAACCAGCCTAACCCAGGAAACCATTGACAGAAGCAAAAGCTTTGAAGTTTGGAATCCCACAGCGGTCGAAGGAATGTTCGATCTTGAACACCTGCAACAGATAGTCTGCGCCCACAGCCGTGACTTGTTTATGCTCAACTAGAGCCATCCCCTTGAAGTCGAGAAGGAAGGGATAATATTTCACCACTTCACTAGGCTTGTAGAAGGAAAGAAAGTCATGAGGCCTCAACACACCCATCCCCGAAATGGCAATAGTGAGAATTTCTTCCAGACCAACCAAATGATCTGCATAGAAGAGCCGCTTAACCAAAGGCTTGATGTCCTTCTTAGCCATCCTTATTTCCAGTAAAACAACGAAGAATCTAGAGGTAATGTGTGTATCAACCTGCATGAATTCACAGTTCCTGATGAAGCCTTTGCCCAAAACCATTTTCATTGCAGCAAGAATAAGCAGATCATATTTCTTTAGTATCTTCTTAAGTCGCTGATTAGAAACCACACCACAAAAAGCCATCTCCCAAACTGAACTAACCAATTGAATAGAGTGTCAGCACCAATATTGGTTAATGTCTCTACAGACATCTTAACCACAAACTTAGATCTTTCACCCACTGTAGACAAAACGCAAACCCTCGACAATGCCTCACAGGAGCTCAAAGATGTTTACATGTAGAGAGAAAATTACCCAACGACCAGGCTTTAAAATTTAGTGGAGGTGGAGATCTAATCAAGAAATAATGAAGATATTAGGTGTAAAAAACCTGCCGTGCCAAGAGCCAGCCCGTCCAACTCATGAAAGCCACCAAATTGCATGATTTAGTCCTTTCAACAAGTCCCAAGGATGAAATTGAAGTGACGACACAAACCTCCATATTGTGGGCTTTGTATAACGCCTTAATCTCCCATCATTGCACTGCCAACATGACCAGTGTGACGTCGATGGAGCACACCACATCCCAATCCTCACCACATCATCACATGCCACCCACAGCCATCGATGTGGCAAAGGGTTGGATAAACTGATAGAATTATCCGGCCCACCCACACCAAGTGTGTGGGAAGGGCGCTCTCCCAACCTCCCACTAAAACACATTAGTTATTGTTACACCCTTAATTTATACTAGCGCTTGCAGCCCAACGAGGTGCAATGGTTACGCCGATCACATGATATATTCTGGAAATTTTTCCATTACGATGGTGGACATGTAGCCATGAATATTATAAACCTAAGGCTTATACTTTCCTTATTCCACCTGATTATGAATTAATTTATCATTAAAATTCTAACGATATTTGCAAGAAAGTTGTTCCACAATGATTATGTGATAATACCCACCTAAGTATTTTATAGTCCGAGTACACTTAAAATGAATGGATAACTAAAAGAGAAAAAGATACCATTACTATCTTGTAGTGTGAGATACTATCTTTATTTATTGGTATATCATATACAATTGTCCCAATAAATAATCACATAATATATATATGTATATTGTTCCCTAACTTATAATTCTTATTAGAAAATAAGTAATTTGAATGCTATTAATTCAATTGAAAACGATTAACCACTATCTTAATTATTACATGGATTAGGTTGGATTAATCCATACACCTTCTGAACATCTCCTATGTATGTTCTTGTTATTGAACTTTATGTGCATAGATATTTAACTACTATGATCGAGGTATATAACACCATATTATATTTCATTTATCTTATTGTCATATTAATCATGATTGATATAAAACTTCATGTTTTTTCACATACATTTGACTTGAGATCTTATTTCAATTTTTATCTCTCCCTCTCTTTTTGAACTTTATCTTACTTAAACTTTGAGAATGTGCTTTTTATCAGTCATTCTATATTTATGATTGATATATTATTACCTTTAATTGTAAGATTAATTAATATTTATTTATAAAAAAATACTTTAATAAAAGTAAATTATACAATTTTTTCACTGTTTAGATCCCTTTGCTCGGCTATATATCACAACATTAACCAGATAAAATTATTTAATTAATTAATTAATTAATTTTGTAAATAATGTTGATAATATTATCATCTAGCTGAATAATGACAACACTATTAAATCTAGATTATTATTAACACTGACGTCATTATTAAATCTCTTATTAATAACACTTTATTTTTGTTTTGTTTCTTTTGAAATAATATTCTTAGCCTCATTAATTGTATTAGAGAAATTCGTCATTTATAATTCTTTACCCGATGATGTTCCCAGAGGCAACCTGCACAAGTGTAACCACGACTAACTGGCATATGTTTCAATGCAAGACGATTAAACGAGTGTCAACCGCTCATCATTTGTTTTGCCTTAATTTTTTTTTCTTTGATGTTTTCCCTGCCGCTAAAGGTTGCACTCCTCCAACTCTTCTTCGCTGGTATTGATCTTTCACTTCTCCCGTATAGCGAGTTGTAGCCTGAAAATTACGGCTGAGATCCTAATAATGAGCACGTTTAGGTTTTAACATTTGGCGTCCTGCGAAGAAACCTGAGTAGAGATTTTTGCATCCCATCCATATGCCTGCCGAAGGGAGGCCATGGCGTGGCCAAGAACGACCATCAAATCTCTGGTTTTCTCTTCTTTTTTATTTGGAGTTTGCTTAACTTTTAGACCCATCTAGTAATTTATTTTGTTGCCTATTGCAAAGAGGGAGCACTGAAAGGAAAGAGTTGGACACAACAAAAATTCGGGGTGAACAGTGGCTACATTCATGCAGCGACATCCTCCTTTTTATATCTTCGAATTCTATTACTGAATTACAAGTTTATTCCACTGTATATTAAACTTGGCTTCTCTACGGGCTAATATGAGAGAACAAGGCTGGGTGAGGGCGTATCTGCTCGAGGAAGAGAACAAGGGAATAGCGGGGGTCAAACCCTAAATAGAATACCTGAAACGAACCATTTAGCTGAACGCCAAAATGTCAGAATAAAGGAAGATTGTGATTGAAGTATACATAACTGAAACGAACGGGTGGATGTTGAGCCTGTGAATTCCTTCTAGTTCGCCACACAGACCTGGAAGACAAAACAAGATGAAGTAGCAGGTAAGAGAATGCTTGGAGAATCTAGCTCGAGAGAATATCTGCGAAGCGACTCAGCTGGATGCCAAAATTTTATGCTTGTGCCTTGCGTCCAGGTGAAGGCCATATTAAGGTTGCTTCATTTATTATCTCCAACGAAGATTTGGTGGCTGATTAAATTGCAGTTTACGCACGGAGACCCCAAAAATGGTGTAGAACGGCGCGAGCGGGCTCCCAGCCATACCTGGTGACCGATGGATGTACTGTGGGGGATGGCCCCCGTCAACTCCATGGTCTTAGGATTGTGGTTGAAATGAATGTGCACATGACACATTAAGAGGACATCGGAGCACCTACAAACCGACAACGAAAAATCAGACATCAGACAAATCCGGTGGGATTCCCTACCCAAAAGAGCCTATCGGCTAAATATATATCGGTATATGGGATAACCTACTATGGGCCAAATAATCATTAATTGAGTCTATTATGCATAAGTATAAGCATAATATAATAAGTTAGCCTTGCTACAATTAAGAAACTAGAATATTGCAATGATGTCTATATATAAGAGATAGTGAGTAGTTTTTAAACATCTTATTATAAATTATGTTCTTATTGATGATTTTTAGAGCTTTTTCCCCCTCAAAGTGGCTTAATATTCTAAAGTGTTATCAATTGTAACTTGTAACATGTTTTTTGTTATATTATATTATTATAGATTTTTTTTGTTACAAGTGGTATTTGAGCATTATATTGGCATATGGAAGGAAATAAATACAACAATTTTTTTATTTATGAGCTCAAATTGTGAAGCACATGTCACTTTTAATTTGGAAAAAAAATAATAATTTGGAGGATTGGTAAAAAACATATTCAAGTTACTATAGTACATATTTAAAATTATTTGAATCAATTTTAAAGAAGTTAAATGAAATTAAGGTTTCCATTAAATTTATTCCCAATGGTTTTAATGCTTAATAGTTGTTTTTCATTGTTTTGAGGTCATGAGAATGTTTTTAGTGGTGTATGAAACCTATAAGTCATTGGGTATATTTTACATAATCAATAGGTTTACATTGTGTTTTGATATACTTATGAGGGTAAAAAGATATTAAGTTACTACTAATGGTACACATTGTATAAAACTTTCATTATGTAAGTTTAAAGCCACTAAATCTATGTGCATTACAAATAGAAATTATAGACCCTTTTTTATATCTATCCCTATCCAAATGAATTTTACTTGCTAAAGGTATCATCACATATCCTCACAATGAAAACAGTTGTATAATCAATATCATTATCAACTTGCATCTATATGTATGTAAGAATTTCTATTCATATTTATATAGGAGTGAATTTGCACCCCTTACGCAAATTCCTCTTTACCCCCTTACACTTTAGAAAACCTGAGGTGGAGGTTTAATTCCACTTAAGCCTGTTGCTCACATCCCACTTGGTGCCTACTTTGTGTGTCGGTGGGGGTGTTTCTGTTGAGGATGCTCACGTGACGCGCAGACGTATGTGCGGGCGCTTACATCCCTGGCAGATTCTTGTGGCTAGAGTCTATAGAGACGTTACACTTCCTATTGGAAGTCGAAGTGTAATGCCCCTCTTCGGCTAGTCGACCCGAATATGGTTGGTTTTCATCTTCTTCATTCATATTCACTCTCTCA
>VCHN02000014.1:141648482-141729406 GCA_007115665.2 Sequoiadendron giganteum | reverse complement strand
AACTAGTTAGGGAACCATATCCTAACTGGTATGAAGAAAATACATATTTTCAGTACCATCGAGTCAACAAATACAATACTGAATGTTGCATGCACCTACATCATGAGATACAGGATCACATTGAGGACGGTACTATTTATGCTGATGGGAACAAATCAGTGACAAAAGCTAATAGTGAATTACAAATATACACGGACCCATTTTCGTCACATTCTACTAACATGATTATCGATCCCTTTGATTTTGTTTCTTACCCCGAGGCGTATGTTAACATGGTTACTGTTACTCCCTCTCCTCATCTTATGACCGGTTCACCGGATGTAACATTCACTTCGCAAGATGTGCTAGCAAATGACAAACCTTCTCTGCTTTACATTCCCACTCACCTCAGTGGTAACATTTTGATAGGAGTCTTAGTTGACCCCGCGAGTAGAGTGAATGTCATCACGGAGGAGACATTACTCTTGAACTCCCTACAAAGGGAGGAATACGAAAAAACAAATTCCATCATCCATAAACATGATGGAATTTCTCTTAAACCTCATGGATCGATAACATTGTTCATCCTGGTCGAACCTAGGAATGTAGACACGATCTTCGATGTCATTCCTGAGTCAAACCTATTCAGAGTGCAACTAGGCATACCTTGGCTAGCTTCCATGAATGGGATCCCCTCCATGATTCATAAATGCCTTAAGTTTTCCCATGCAAGTGTCATGCACGTATTACATGACACTGGATATCAGCCGGTGGTATCTCGTGGGGATGCTCATTGGATCACTTTTGGCCCACTCCAGTCAGTCTGCTCCCACAAAGAACAAACCTACTTTACAAGAACTATGTGAAGTATAAGACTAGAGGCAAGGGACAACTGAAGTTAACCCTTCCTATAGCTGAGCCGTTGGCTGCCTCATCCTCCCAAAAGGGGAAGGAGAAGCTCACTCCCTCTCGGGCTGACTTTTCTACTCCCCTTTCTTGGGAAGTGTATTGGATGAACAAGCTTGGGATTTACCCACTAAGTTCGATGGTGCCTCCTTGGTGAAATCCCAAGATCAGGATATCAGATCTCCCTAATGGGTTCCCTAGACCCTGGTACTATCTGCATGGTAGAAAGAGAGGCTCACGAAGAGAATTTTCCCCACGGCCTCTTCTCATTCCCCTAAAGGGAAAAAGGCCCACCACTAAGGTGTTGGAGTTGATTCCTCCTGCCATTTCTGAACCTACTCCTTCCACTCCCATTTAGGAGTCTATCCTTCTACTAGAAATAGGTGTGAAAGACACTCCCATGACTAAGCAAAAGCCTTATGTCCCTTCGCAAGCTCTAGCTTCTAGTTCAAAGAGTCATAGAAACTGCCTTGCACGCAAGCGTAAGCATCGGTGAAAGGCTCTCCTAGCTAAGCAAGCCTCCTTACAAAAGAAGGAGGAGAAGATGACCGCACCTCCTACTGTGTCCTCCTCTCTCCCCCCTATCTCTATCCAAACTAATTGTGTATTGCTTTCGAATTTCGCTGCGAGCGCACATGTGCTTGGAAAAGTGCAGGTGTTTATCGCTTCTTTTGCGGAGCTGCCTCTGCTGACTTCCATTTTGGATGCCTCACCTTTCCTAGAGCCCATGGATATGGTTAATACTTTAGTTGTATCCACTGTGGTCCTTTCCTTTTCTCCCTCAACCCTCCTTACTGCATTTGTGGAGAGTTCACCTCTTCTGACGAAGAAGAAGGTAGAGTGTGGTCCCTCCAGCAATGGAAGACATAAGAATAGCCGACCTTCTCCGAAAGATGGCCCCATCATTGATTTGTTTTGTCCTAGTGATGGAACCAGTCCCAACCTTCGTTGAGTTTGTCACCATTCCCGAGTCTCTCGGTGAACCTCGAGTACAAACTCCTCCATTCGTCGAAGTGAAGCATGGCACCCACATTAAGTCCATGTTTAACTTGGTGCATGAATTTCTGACCTTTTCAGGGATCTTCACAAAGTCGTTGAGCTTAGACCCACAAGAGTTGAGTGACGAAGACCTCATAGGTCCCTTTGCCTTGGCCCTTGTTGCGGTAGGATCGAAAGCTCCTCCCCTTAACATTTCACCATTGCAGGCTCATCATCCTTCCTCCTACGATGATCTATAGTGCGAAGTCGATGACCTCTTGGTCAACCAGTGTTAAGGGGAAACCCTCTTCTTGATCTTTAGATTAGAGATGTGTGTGTGTGTGTTGTGACGTGTTCTCCTGTGATTGTGCTATATGTGTTTGGATGACCCTCGTCACCCCTATTGGTGCTTGGATACAGGCATGGTGTTTGTGTTGTAAACCCTCCTCTATATGTATCTTCACTCTTCCATGTTTGTGATTAAATTTTGGTAAATTGGGGACGATGCAAAGCATCAAGAGCATTTAGGCCTCCTTCCATGTTGACCCAATTTTTATTATTTTACTTTGTATTCCATGCTTTCTTCCTGATCTAGTTAGGGATTGATGATCTTTCGCCTCGTATTGCAGTTACCTACTATTTATAAATAGAGGTAGATATGACCCCACGAAACTAGATCCCCTTGTGCCCTTTGTGTGCGATCTCTTTTCTTTTACCTTTCTCTTTATCTTTCTCTCTTCTTTGCTTGAGTTGTCCCTTTCATGTGTGACAACATCACTTCTACATTACTTGGTCTTTAGAAAATGAATTTGTTTGCAAACGAATCTTTCTTGAAGACCCTTCACACGCTTCTTCTTTATAATTGCATTCTCAACTTAAAACCCTAATGGAACATGTTTCCTTCATCATGGATTCACAAAGAAAGGACTTGGAAACCTTCCTCTGAAGCGGGAATGCTCTTAGTCTTCCCCTCACGTAGGTGCATATCCTTTCTTTTGAATTCCTTGATGAAGTGAACATCTTTTGAAAGGATTCTTTGATGATGAATTGATTCAAAAAAGAAGACATTAGCTTTTGAACAACACATCCCTTGAGTGGACCCCTTCCTTTCACGTTGGGTTCCCAAGGGACCCCTTTGAAAGTCTTACAACTTAGCGATGGTCTACGTGATTGTTCGTTCACTGGCCTATGCGGCCGCTTCTTGACATGTTCTATCTACGAGTAAACATGTCGCCATCTCTGACTCTGTGAAGTCCCCTTTACTCGGTCTCCTTCATGTGAGAGTTCCTCAAGGATACCTCCCTTGCAGGACCATGAACCTATGAGGCACTTTCGTTCTTAAGCTTTATAGTTTCATGGAACTATGAAGTCTTTTCCTGCACTTTCGAGTTTGCCAGACTGTGCTCTGCTTCCTCGTCAGTTCAGGTATACACCTCTTACCTTGTTACTCTTACTACTCTACTTTATCGAAGAACTCATCAATACTCATGCTCGCTAAAGTGGGGAAAAATGTATAGGAGCAAATTTGCACCCACGCAAATTCCCTTTTACCCCCTTACACTTTAGAAAACCTAAGGCAAAGGCTTAATTCCACTTAAGCCCACTATTCACATCCCACTCGGCACCTACTTTGTGTGTCAGTGGGGGCATTTCTTTTGGGGATGCCCAGGTGACGTGCAAACATCAGCATAGCGCGCTTATGTCCTTGGTAGATTCCTGTGGCTAGATTTTGTAGAGACGTTACACTTCCCATTGGAAGTCAAAGTGTGACACTCCTCTTCAGCTGGGCAACCCGAATATGGTTTTTTTTCATCTTCTTCATTCATATTCTTCACTCTCTCATCCATTCTCAAGTTTTGCAAGATCGTTTGAGCACTTTCTCCCTCTCTCTTGTGTGCAGTTATCGAAGACATTCACGTGCTAGAGGCTTCATCACTTGCATGGTCATAAGTGTTTCCTTTCCCTTCTTCTCCTTGTCTTTATCTCTTCTATTTCAGTCTATTTTGGTTCTATCACATTCTGTTATTTCTTACACTCTAGAAGTTCTCATTAATCAGATTGCTAGTAGTCACTTAGCTATTCTTTGTGGTAAACTCGCTTTCTGGTCCATATGAGATGCCAGTGCGCCTCAAGGATGCCAGTGTGTCACGTTGTTGTCCATATTTTGCGTTGTCATCCTTTGGCCAAGAGCTTGTCAGTTTGTCTAGAGAATATATGTGACTTGCTCTTTCTGGTTCTAGAACTCTCACCGTTGTTCCTTGAGGTAGTTTAGGGAAATTCACCCCAGGAGGCTCTCTAAGTGAAGAGAAATCATGAGTAGCGAATCCCCCTTCTCTACAATATTAATACTATCGATCCATTACCTTTGTGCGAGCATTTCTATGTTTATTAATGCTATTGATTCATTACCTCTATGAAAATAATTACATAAAGGTATGAATATGGTCTATTATCAATGTATAAATAATCATAAACAAAAAAAATCAGTCAACTTATCCTTCGAGTTAAACCCTAAATTTTAGATATGATATTGTTTAACATGTGGTATTCTTTTGAAGATTTTTTCAGATAGAACCCTCAGCCTTATAAGAGGTCAATATCATTAGATATATTTGATTCTGATGATATTCAAGTGTTTTGGGTTAAGATTGTATAGATGTCAATGGTGGATCTAAATCACAATGTTGTGATGGTTCTTTGAATCTAAGAATGGTAAGAGAATTATGTCTCTTTTTGTTAATCTTTAAAGATTATATAGTAGATAGTTTGTATATGTTCTCATTTACATGTATATATAAACTTTTCCCAAATTAGATTAGGGAGTATGTTCAAATGTTTATATGAATGAAAATATACTTTTTTTATTTAAAAATAAATAAAGTTTTAGTAGTGGAAATTTGGCTAGAATATTTAATAGCTGTATATAACTATGATATTTTTTAAAATACACATCCTATCGTGGTGTAGAAAAAAGTATCCCTTTTTCACACTTAATTTGGGAATGAATAATTAATAATAGAATGGACTTAATGATTCCTTATTTAGGGTGTTGTAAAGTGTATTTTTACTCTTTCACACTAATCTAGAGATTTATTAATTAATTGAGGTTAATTGGCCCCTTTAATTCAAATCCAAGCCTAATTAATTGCATTTTTCAAGGGATAAAACCTGACACTTAATAATATTACACAACAGTTAATTTTACAAGGAATGTGTCCTAGGTTAGTGACCTAGGACCCATTCGCCACTTGGCAAATGGGTCCTCACTAGGTCCTAGGACCCCCTTTTTACATAACATTTCATATTTCTTAAAGTGTGTTCTAGTTAAGTGTGCTAGGACCCATTTTCCCTATGGTGAATGGGTCCTCACTTAACTTAGAACCCCCCTTGGGATATGTTTTTGGTTATATTTTAATGATTTCAAATCCTAGATCTGATGTCAACTTGTGTTATTTGAATTTTTTAGAATTAAGAGTAAGATAAGTATAAATACAAGGCTATTTCATCTAGCTTCACCTATAAAGTTTTCATAAGCATCCTAATATTTCAAAAGAGCATCATAGAGAATTCAAGAGCATTCAAGAAGGCATTCAAGGATAGATTATTAAAGTTTATTGCAGCAATCAAGGATCCATTTCATCATGTCAAAGTAATGCATGTTGTTGAGCTAATGTGATGATGTAACATTGGTGATCAAGTTCAAGTGGTCAAAGCCATTATCTTATGTCAAGTTCATGATCAAGATTTACACTCATTAAGGCCATTTCATGCTAAGTTTCAGATTTGCAATCCAAGGTTCAATTGAGGATTGGTGAGTTGTTACACATTGTTGTTCATTCATCTTTCCTTTTATGCATTATTTCATTTCAAGGTTTAATTACCAAAATGGGGTTTGACCAAGGAAAACCCCTATTCCCTAACAAAAAAATATTTTTCTTCTCCTTTGTTGTGTGATTGCAAGTTTTAGGTTGAAGATCAATTGGAGAACAAAAGCTACAAAAGTTGTCAAAATTGTCACCTTGCTTACAAAATCATAGAAAGTCTTCCACAAAATTTATTTTTGACTTTCAGGAGCTGAACACCCAGGATCTAGAGTGCATACATTGAAGAATAGAACCTAAAAATTGATTTTCCAAAACCATATTAGGGACCCATTCTCCACTGGGCGAATGAGTCCTCGGTGAGGCCCGAAAAAGAACTTTCTACAACAAGTACACAACATTTTACCATCTTAAAACTTTCCTTTTTATTGTTATATCAATTAGGTTTATTTTCTAATATCCATCTATGCATAATTGAATGTAACAAATAGTGAAAAGAGAGGTTAACCATCTTGATCTCATTTTGGGTCCATCTTGCCCCTCTTTTCCTATGTTTCACCTATAAGGTAAAAATACCTTATGAGGAGATGAGATCCCAAACCAAGAGTCACCATTAGTATCAATTAAAGTGAGAAAAGTGTCTTTAAAATAATATTTATTGTGAAATATTATAGATAAAGGAATAAGAATCTAAAAGAACCTTGTAAGAGTGTGTGAGGAAATCTTGGGATAATAATTCTTTGAGATTGGATTATCTAGAGATAAGGGTAGAGTGAAAAATTGGTGAAATAAAAAGAGGTTGTTAAAGGTAGTAAGAGTGTTAAAATTTTGAGGGTGAAAGGATCCAAGGGATTAATATTAGAAGATGAGAAAAAAGGAGATTAAACCCGCATCTCCAAAAATGAAACACAATTAGATAAATCATACTAAAATTCCTATCTTTGGAAAAGATTCCAAATAAACACCATAACATATATTTGTTCTAGAGTCTATTTGGAGGATATTAGGGATGAGAGATAATATTTAATTAAAATTTATGACTTTGATGGGACAATAAGAGATGAGGCACTTAAATGATACATGAAAAAATTCCCCTTACACAATAAGGATTGGAAAATTTTGAAGGATGAATTCCTAAATAATTTTCAATTTTCAAAGGCCCCCTTTGAAAATATGTGTAAGATGCATGAAATGATACCAAAAAAATGTGAAACTATAAGGGAATTTGAATACAGGTCCAAAGGTGTGGTCAAAATTGAGAAGATCTCATTATATTGAAGTGGAGAATTGAATGGTTTATCTCTAGGATATTACCTATTATTAGAGTCGTAGAACTTTTATTAGCATCATTGAATGGGATAAATTTTATTTTATATATAAAAGAAATGGAATTAGGTTCAAGGATCGAAGCACAACCATGGAGAAGAGAATATGAGGAATATGGGAATTTGGAGATTAAAAAGATAACCTGTTAGAATAGGAATAATCAAAGATTAAGTAGGAGATACTAGAAAAATGAGAAAGCCATAGGGAGCCATCACCACCCCATAGAAACAATATTTGGTGTACTTATTTCTCTAATGAAGGACATTTATGAAATGAGTTCCTTGTACTAGAAAGAGTAAAATTATTTGTTGCATTAATATTGGAGGTTGTAGAATCACATAGGAGGTTGAAGAGTGTGTACAATGGTATTTTTGGTTGGGATGAGTATGAGATTAATGATTATCCATCATTACTATTTTACTTAAGAGATGAAAGTGATCCCTAATGCAACTATATATGTGAAGATGATGTGCCCATTCAAAGAGGGATGACATAGGTGAAAGGAAATTAGTAGAAATTTCCTTCCATGTCCAAGGTCGTGGTTATCATTAACTATAATGCATAACAAATCAACAAAAAAAAATATAAAAAAGAAAGCAGATGTAAAACCAAATTGGTAAGAAAGTTATAAATTTAAAGATTCTAGACATACACCCCTATGTATTGATATTTTAACATATCCATTATCTATGAGATTTGTTTCATGTAAAATTTCAATGTATGATGAAAAAGGTGACCCCAACACCCATCTAATCTCATAAACATATACATGAGTAGACTTTATTTATAAGTTATTAATAAATTTATTTTCATGAACTTTAAAAGACTACCATTGAGTAAGGTTTTTTTCCCTTTCTCGAGAGTCTGTATTTTCATTTGATGATCTCACTAATTTTTTCTTAAAGCAATTTAAATATATCACGGGCCTTAGAGTAATAGTCCTTAATTTGTTTGAGTGTACCCAAAAAATGAATGAACACATTAATCACTAGGTCATCATGTTTTAGTATTCATGTTGCATATCACCCCATTACATGAATTAGAGTTACAATACATCTTTATTGAGAGTCTACTTAAAATAATTCAAGACATTGTGTATTTAAATAGTTTTTCTTCTTAATGGATTTATGTGCACATGTAAAACACATAGAGTCCAAATTGTTAGAAAAAAATTCTTTATGTAAGGATATTCAAGTCAAAATGCTTCATACCCTTGAAAATATAAAAATACATGTAGCTTTTCCAAGGGTAATATAACTAAGGAAAGTGTCCATCAAGTTGTTAACACTTTCACCTTTCCTTCATTCAAACCAAATGCACATCTAGTAAATTTTGTAAAATTTCAAGAATATGTTGGTGATGTTCTTCAAATATTCTTGAGTGCTAATTTATGTATACTCCCTCTCGTTTATGTGCTAGGTCCTGGAAAACCACTTCCTAGATTATATTATGGTAAAATTAAAAATTAAAAAAAATTCCAAACTCATATAGGACCCAACCAAAAGGTAGAAGACCTTATTAACAAATTTAAAGTTGAAGAAATCATTGATAATGGAATCCATTGGTTAAACCTACTAATATCCAATTGCAAATATAAATGAGTCCATTTCCACACCATACAAATAAAGTTGAGGTGTATGATGCTAGTATAAATTTTATTAGTATTGAAAATGAAGAAATATCACATGAGCAAGCTTTTGTGGGAAATACCGATTCTAATTCTAAATATTCCTCTCCTCTAGTTTCTTAAATGATTACATTTTTAATGAGAGCACAAAAAATAACTATTTTGGGTCATATGCATACCAAGTAATCTTTATTGCACATCCCCCATTTTTTCTTATTAATCTTGTATGTTAATACATCATATAGATGAAACATCAATATTACAATTTCAAGATTGCATTGAAGATGACAAAGGGAATGCTCATTAATAAATTGGGATGCATTATATTACACTTTAGAGTGAGACCTAAAGAATTAATGGTTCTATGTCATGTTATATCATTATCTAATAGATTTAGTATAATACTAAAACAATTATAGATTGAATAATGGAAAGTTATTCCATCTATTTCACACAAATACATTAAGTTTATACACAAAATGAAGGAAAAGTGGTCAATAGTGATTGGTCTCATTACAAGACACTATCTAATGCAAGAAACTTTACATTAGATACATTTGTGAAGACACTAGATGATGTTCCATATGGAAAAAGGGATATCATACATAATTGATATAAATTTTACTTGGAAGAGATTGAAATAATACAAATGAGATTAAATAGGAAAATTTATATCCACCAAAAAATGGAGATCTTAAAGTTGATCATGTACAAAAATAGAAGGAAGAGCCAAAGAAGAGAAATGATCAAAGAAGAATGGAAGAAGAAAGAAAAATAAATAAAAAATAATTTAAATAAATAGAATTTAATGTGCAAAATCTAATATGGAAACCAAAGTAGGAGGTCATGGTGTCCCAAATGCATGTCATTCCATCACAACCACAATTTATGAAACAGGAATAGGTGAGAAGAGAAGTGCCTAATTTTACACCTATTGATCATGTGTTAAAACCTAGCAAGAATAAATATCAAGAAGAAACACATGTAACTAAAAAGAAAGTAAAGAAGAACATGAAAACAAAATATATTCAATTTATATTGGCAAGACAAAGATGATCTCTTAGATAAAACTGTGGATGAAGAAAAAGATGGAGCTCTGCAACGGTCATGGCGGAAAACAACGGTCAAATATGCTATGGCACGGTGGCAGAGGACGTGAGGGACCCATTGCGCACAGATCTGGGAACCTCGACCACGTTTGGAGGAAAGAACGTTGGGACCGATCACAGAATATTGCACCGAATGGTTGCTTTACCGCGGGCATGGGTCACGGGCATCTACAGAACAAAGATGTTGGATTTTCACGAGGTAGGAACAAGAACGGCCAGTATAGAAATGAAGAGTTTCGCAGACCTCGACTACAGAATGAAGCAAAATTGGGGCAAAATGATCTCCCGCGGCCGGGCAAACAAGATGCAAGAAAAAACCCTAAAGCCAGAAACGGGAAGGGAGGAATGGAATGGCAAAAAAAGTCTTCAGGCAAGGTATGGGAGGAAGTCTGGGAAGAAAGATCAAAGGGCGAAAAGGGAAAACATGGCACATTCTTGCCCAAAGAAGCAAAAAGTGGAAGAACCAAAGTAGTTATTAGCTCCTCAAAAATGCAAGTGGAAGTTCTGAGGTTAGAACATTTAGGTTTGTTTGGGAAATGGTTTGGGAAGAATCTCAACTGGGAATATTTAGTGAAATGGTGGAAAGAGCGTTGGGGCTCTAACTTGCAGCTTAAAATGCTTCAAAATGATTTTTTCTTGGTAGTTTGCCCATCCAGAATTATTAGAGATCAAATAGTTAAAGGGGTCTGGGTTTTAGATGGCTGTGGCTTTTATTTAAGGAAATGGTCTGTGGGTTTTGACCCATCGACCCATGTGATGGAATTTCAGCAAGATTGGTACAACTTACCAAATCTTCCTCAAGAATACTGGGCTCCGTCCATTCTTGAGGAGATAGGAAATCAACTGGGTACATTTGTTTGTGCAGAAGAAAGGAAATTGGCAAAGAAGAAGCAAACCTATGTGTGCATTTGTGTGGAAAATAATGCAGACAGGATGATCTGGAGTGAGATTGAACTACTAACGGATTATGGGGTTTGGGTTCAAAAATTAGAGCAGGATTCTTTAATGCACAATAACTTGGTACACACGCTGGGATGCAAAACAAACAATGAAGAGGCAGGGAAATCCAGTCTGCTGGAGATCCCTTCGGTGAACCTCAGAGCGGCTGTGCGAATCATCTCCGAAACCTCAAAATCTCCAAAGGAAGGGCGCGAGAAATCACTGACAGAGGTTTTTAGGGCCTCCCCAAAAGAGAATAGTGACAATCTGAATGTTAAGTGGGGGGTTCCACTAACTGGGATCTTAAATCCTCCCTCAATGGATGAAAGAGAAGGAAGGAAGGCTACTCAAGAAGAACAGAAGGAGAGGGAGGTTCAGTTTGAGGAGATAGAAGATAAAATTTCTAAGACTTTAAAACTTATGGGGGATAGTTGCATGAATGTGGAGTTGGATTCTCTGATAGAAGTCGAGAAGGAACTAGTGGAACTAGTGGAGGCGGCTAAAACAAAGTCAGGAATGTTGGGGGATGGTCTCAACTTAGATGGGATAGAGGAAATTTGGGAGACAGAAGACCAAGAAACGATTGAGTTGTTAAGTCCACAATCAGGCAAAAAGCAGAAGTTGACAGAGGAATTGCAGGCGGCTATATCTCATCTTGGAATTCACAAAAGGGATATATTCAAATTAACTCCGGACTATGGGGATAAAAAAAAGCGGGGTAGAATCCCTAATCAAGAGAAGAGAAAACAGGATGGGGAAGCCAATGGTCAGCAAAAAATTGACACTATGATAAAAGTAGGGAAGGGTGGAGCCCTTCCTGAACAGCAATGAAAATCTTAACATGGAATGTTAGGGGCTTACATGCCCCTAACAAGTGGAGTCTAATCAGGCGCCACATTGAAGTGTGTCAAGCAGAAATTTGCCTTCTTCAAGAAACAAAATTAGGTAGGACAGATCTGGAGAAATTTGGTAGAAAATTGAAGTCATGGAAATGGATAGGTTCGGAAGCGGAAGGAGCTTCGGGAGGTTTATTGATTATTTGGAAACCACAGACAGTCTTTCTAGAGGTCTTGAATTTGAGCCGACATTGGATGGTGTGTAAGGTAAGCAGTTTAATCTTGAACCTTCATTTTAATTTAATAAATGTGTATGGACCCCTGATGTGTGTTCAGAAAAGATTAGTATGGCAAGAATTGGATGGTGTTTTGCATGGTTTGCTTCATGGTTTTAGTATATTAGGAGGGGACTTTAATGCTATCCTTGGAAAGGAAGACAAGAAAGGGGGAATAGGTAAAGCACTCCAGTCCCAAAAGGATTTCTGCAATTTTGTGGAGAGAAATTCTTTATTGGAAACTCCCATAGGCAATGGTCTTTTCACATGGACTAATCATAGGAAAGGGTTTGGAAGTATTGCAGAAAAACTAGATCGCTTTTTCTTCAAAGGAAATTTGAGTTCCTTTCCCTTCTCTTTAGAGAGCAAGATAAACTTTGGAACTGGCTCTGATCATTTTCTAGTTCAATTGATTATAGACGGGGAGAAGGGACCGATCAAATGTCCTTTCAAATTCGAAATGATGTGGTTTAAAGATCCTAGAGTGATGGATTTACTTGAACAATGGTGGAAGGAATGCTCTCCGGAGGGCTCAAGCTTATTCAATGTGATCACAAAGTTAAAATATCTGAAGCAGCGACTCAAACAATGGAACAAAGAGAGCTTTAAGAACATTTTTAAGGAGAAAGTGCAAACAGAGGAAGAATTAGAATCCTTAGCAGATGAAATTATGAAGTGTGGGATGAATGAAGCGTGCTACATGAAAGAAAAGGCATTAACCAATAAGCTCAATGACATCCTGGCTAAAGAAGAAATTTTTTGGAGACAAAAATCCAGAGAAGTCTGGTTAAAAATAGGAGATAGAAACTCAAAATTCTTTCACAACTCCACAAGAGCAAGGAGGGAATTCAACATAATAACTTTCTTGAAAGATGGGGATGGAAGATTGGTGGAAGATGTGAAGGAAATCAAGGACTCAGCGGTTACTTTTTTTCAGAATCTACTCAATGAATGGGAAGGTTCAAATTGGCAAGTTCAAAATGCCTCCCTACAATTCATACCGAAATTGGTTTCCCAAACTCAAATGAGAGCACTGAATGCAAAATTCTCTGAAGAGGAAGTAAAAGAGGCAATTTTTGGGATGCAGCCAAAAAAGGCCCCAGGACCGGATGGATTCCCGATCGGTTTTTTTCAGAAATGCTGGCACTTTTTGGGAAAGGATATTTGGGAAGCTATTGAAGACTCCAGGTTGAACAGAAGGGTTTTAAAGGAAGCGAACAACACCTTATTAGCTCTTATTCCAAAAAAAGAGAAACCAGACCATTGGGAAGACTTCCGCCCAATATCGCTATGTAACACAATTTACAAAATACTGGCCAAAGTTGTAGCTAACAGACTGAAGAAAATTCTTCCTACAATAATATCTGAGGAATAAACAGGATTTGTCCCAGGACGTTCAATTTTAGACGGGGTGATCATTGCACAAGAAGTCATACATTCAATTCAAAAACTGAATAAATCGGCCATGTTGTTGAAACTAGACATCAAAAAAGCATATGATAGAGTGAATTGGAGATTCCTCTTTAAGGTAATGGAAGCTTTTGGTTTTCAAAAGGAATGGATAGATTGGATCTTCGGATGGGTGGCTAGCCCGCGATTTTCAGTATTGGTAAATGGTTCTCCGGAGGGTTACTTCACAGCCTCAAGAGGGCTGAGACAGGGGGATCCTTTATCCCCATTCTTGTTCATAATAATGGCCGAAGCATTAGGGAGATCGATTGAAAATGCAAGGAGGTCCGGGTGGATTCAAGGTTTGCAAGTTACTAGCAGTCTACCCAACATCACTCACCAGCAATTTGCGGATGATACAATGTTGTTTGGTGAAGCAACGGCAAAGGAGGCCCAAAGGTATAAAAAAATGCTTGAAGATTATTCTAGGGCTTCAGGACAAGAAGTAAGTAAGGCCAAATCAGAGATATTTTTCTTCAATGCAAACTGTCCTAGTGAGGTTCAAATTTTGAGAATTCTAGGCTTCAAAATGGGGCAATTGCCAAGTAAATTTTTAGGACTCCCATTGGACAAAGGCATCAAAAGTAACAGTGCATGGAGCTCAATGGTGAGCAGATGTAAGGATCGAATATCTTCATGGAAAAACAGATGGCTCTCTTGGGCAGGGAGATTAACTTTGTTGAAATCAGTAATCTCAGCCCTCCCCATATATATGATGTCTTGTCTTCAGTTAACCAGTGGAGCGAGTAAAGATCTAAATAAGGTCATGAAGGATTTCTTTTGGAAAGGCAGTTCAGAACAAAAGAAAATCCCCCTCATAAAATGGCAAAAGGTTTGCGAGAAGAGGGAAAATGATGGGACTGGGTTGAGAAATGTTCAAAGGCAAAATAAGGCTTTGGGGGAAAAACTTGCTTGGACTATACATACTCGACCAGATCTTAAATGGGTAAAGATCATCAAAGAAAAATACTTGGAACCAGATCAAAATTACTTTCTTTCCGCAAAAACCCTTCCATCTGGGTCCCAGATCTGGAACTTTATCAAAAATTGCAGAGAACTAATAACAGATTTCATTACATGGGAGGTGAAGGATGGAAAGGAGGCTTTATTCTGGGTAGATTCGTGGGAAGGACACTCAGCATTAGCTAACATCCCAAAACTTTCTAGCATAAAGGAGAAGACTAAGCAAAACTAGGGCTCGAAAGTCAGGGATTACATAGATTATACGGAATCTACAGAGAGTGGTTATATGAAGTGGAAATCGGTGAGATGCTTGAATTTGGGAGGTCAAGAAATGGATATTTTTGAGAGAGAAATGGCAAGTCGAAGAATCTGGGCTAGAAAGGGGGAAGACAAAATACGGTGGGATGTTGCACCGAACGGGGCTTTTTGGCCAAAATAGGATGCAATATGTTAACTTCATCATATGAAACAAATTCAAAGTTGCCTTGAAACCTTTGTTGGAACAAGGTTTGCTTACCGAAAGCTGGGATATTTACATGGGCGGCAGGTCAAGGCAGAATTCTCACAGGAGATAGGTTTACTAAATTGGGTTATCATGGCCCAACCAGATGCCCCTTGTGTCAAGAAGATGAGGAAACTGTGAACCACTTACTTTTGAACTGCAAATTTACATATCAAATGTGGTGTTGGCTATGCACAAAACTGAAGTGGATAACTGTATTTCCTAACACTTTTCTAGAATGTCTAAATTCCTGGCCAAGCAGCGAGCATAGCTCCATCTTTGGAGATTTATGGAAAATGAGTCCCTCAATACTAATCTGGGAAGTTTGGAAGGAGAGAAATAGACGTCTATTTCAGGATAAAGAGATGTCGATCCCAAGGCTACAGTGCAAGATAGAGGCAAGCATTGTAGAACTTTTTAATTCACAGCTAATGGAGAAACAAAAGAAATTTAATTTCACCAAATGGGATGCCTGGATTATGAAACAATGGTTTGGAATCAAATCCCCTCTTTTGGCTTGCTCAGGAAATGCAGTCATTGTGGAACAACGCAAAAAGACACAGTGGCTTCCCCCTGAGCCGGGGTGGGCCAAATTAAATTTTGATGGAGCCTCAAAAGGGAACCCGGGTCTGTCCGGTGCAGGCTACATAGTTAGAACCAGCACAGGTTCGATTCTGGGAAAATTAGCTCAGCCTCTAGCAGATGGAATGAACAATGCAGCTGAATTCCAAGCTCTTCTGCTTGGACTCAAACTCAGCAAGGAATTAGAAATCAAAAATTTGATTATCAAAGGTGATTCAACATTAGTCATTAATGCTCTAAGGACAAGACAAATTCACAATTGGAAACTAGGGGTGTATTTTGAGGCAGCAATAGAGAAGCTAAGCAATTTTGAGCAAGTAATGATAAATCACACTTTAAGGGAAGGAAACACGGAAGCAGATCTCCTATCTAATTTGGGAGTAGCTGGACCCGATTTTTAAAAATGCCACTTAGAGTAACTCCCAGTGGGTGGTAGGGTGGCCCCCCCCCACCCCTCATTTGGTCACTCAGAATTCAGGGTGGACATGAGGTGGTAGTTGGGTCGGATACGGTTCTAGTGGATGTGGCATTGCCATGTCATTCCAAGTCTTATCAAATAGCCGAAGGGAGGAGCATGGACTATTTTAAGTTTTTCGATCTTGAAAATAGCGGTGACATTAGTGCATGATAGGGGGTATGTATGGCACAGTTTACAAAGTGTCATCTGCATGACACGTAGAGCACGACAATCATAGAAACGAAAGTTGAATGGCCGGGTGGCAACTCACTTCATTCGAAGTGATAGTGTAATGTAGTTGAAAGGACAGAGGCCGTAGTAAATCTTCATGGCAAGGACGATATGTTAGCTCTGCCATTATTCAGATTCGTGTGTGGAGGCCTGACTGAACATCTCACAGGTTTATTTAATGATCTGATGAAGTCATTTTCAAAGCTATGTCTTCAAAATTTGGTATTGTTTTTTGTTTCTGTGCAGGGAACGACTGTCAAAGCTTTGCAAATGGCGAGGACGACAGAGTTGAAATTTATCATTCATATTTCGGCGAAAGGATTGCAAAGTTTTGGTGTCAACACACCAGTCTCTTTGGTAGCCATGGAGAAGCAGATAGCCTTTCGGGAAGTAACGGACCAGAGATTAAAGAGAATTCTGCTCGAAGATGATCCGGTGTCAATAGTTGTTGTCAAGATGGTCCTAGGCAAAGAACACTTGGAAAGAAAAGAATTTGCCAGAGATAATGCTCATATCTCCTCTCGGGTTCTCGCAGTGCTTTTGGACCTAGAAACCCCAAAGGCGAAGGCTAAGGAGATGATGGTGCGTCTATTCCATGATGACTTGCTTGGAGGTTTAGAGAAAACATTAAAGGCGGCATTCATAGGCAAAGGTATTCCGCGCCCTGCAGACTTGGCTCTCCTATGGGAAACAGATGATGCTATCAAAGTCTTCCCTTTCGTCTTAGACATCAAAGGGCCCGCATTGTCGAGGCATAGAAAGTTAGCAGATGTGGCTATGGATTTCTTGAAGAGAAAGTTGAAACTGGTGTCGGAGGAGGGATTGGAGTGGTTGGAAGGTTTCATAAGGTTTGCAGAAATAAATGGTTTTATGTGAGGCTTGGTCTCTGTGGTTGAAGTTTTCACAAGTTTTTTAGTTATTAGCTTGTCAAATTTTGGTGGAATTTAGCATTAGTAGATAGTAAATATCATCTTAAGCTGGATGAGGCTCGGCCTCCAACCCAAATATTTTGTATCTATGCTTATAGTGGCTAGTTTTCTGATGCTTACAACGAGACTGTAATGTTAAAATGATGATATTATGCTCTGGCTGGGAATGCTTTTTATTCGGCTGCGCATCCAGGATGGACTTCTTATCCCTGCTTAGTAGATGCTTGTATAATTTTATAATATCAATATAAAAACTACCTTGCATATCAAAAAAAAAAGATGATCTCTTAGATAATCTAAAAATAGTGTTGCCAAAGATGGCATCTAAAAAGTTTGTTCAATGATCTATGAGAATCAATATAGAGTGTATCCATATATACATAGACCTTGGCTTTCATCTTTGCCATTTTTATTTTCTTAATTTATTTCTCAAATTTTTGTCTCTTTTATCAAACTTCATCTTTTGTGATTTTCACTCCCTTTCTAGCACCTATATTTGGTGTCATAGGTCTATTCTCCCCACTTGAGGAGAATTTACTTTTCCGCTTGATGCTTCATAGGTCCCTCCTTTCCATTGCATACTTACATCACTATTAGTACCATATTTATCATTGTTAGGAATACCATCAACATTGATCCTAATGTTAGGTATATGAAGGATGTAGTTTTTGGACTATGAAAAATAAAAACTTAATTTTGGGGTTAAATATATTTTTTAGGTTATTCAACATTATTTCCAAGGGAACATTATAATTTTTAATAACAATTTTCAAAATGTGCATGGGCGGGAGAAGTCTGCAAATGCTTCTACTCTGCAATGGTCTAATGGGAAGGCAGTGTCTGTGGATGCGAAGTTGGTCACGACTGGGGTCTGCATGATTCTAGATGGGGGAGTGGATGGGGTTTCCTCCTCTGCTCTAGGCATTACGAGTGATGAGGGATTTGTCCCTATTTCTGCATACTCCGGTCTGAGTGGGGACTCTCCTTCAAATGGTGTTCTGCACTCTGCAACGGCTCCACTCCTTGCAACAACTCCTTTGGTTCTACGCTCTGCTTCGGCTCTAGCTCCTTCGGTGCCTATGGCTGCCTTTGTGCCTGATGCGGAGGGGTGTGGTGTCCCCAGTCTCTCTCCCAATGGGGGCTCTTGCCCTTCCCCTGCCCCGGTGCCTATGGCTGGACTTGTTGGCGGGCTTGCGGGCTCTGCTCCTGCCCCTCATCCTCCTGTTGTTGGGTGTTATGCGGGGAAGGCTAAGTCCTTTTCTGATGCTGCTAGGGTGGGTGCTTGGCCTCCTATTCATAGGTCTCTACCCTATGCCCAGCATTCCCTGTGGTGGTTTGTGTTCCATAGATTGTTGAAAATGAGGAATACTATTTGAAAACGGGTGTGGTCTGGAGATTCAATGGCCTATGGCCCTCCCTCTCGGACCTCCACTACTACGTGTCGGTTTCCTGGAAGCCTTTGGTCAATGGGAAAATGGAGCTCTACCCTAGTGCTAGGGGCTTCTTTATTGCTACCTTTAGCTCTCCACTTGAGTGAAACAGTGTTCTGGACAGAGGGTGGATGTGGGGTATTCATTCTCTGTCCATCAGGCCCTGGTCTCATTCTTTCAACCCCCTTACAGAGTCGTTGAACACCAGACATGTATGGGTCCGGCTGCCAAATCTTCCTCTCCAGTTTTGGGAGGAATCATGCTTTGAGGCCATTGGCAATACCATTGGTCGATTCTTAATGGTGGATTCTACAACTAGGGAGTTTGGGCATACTACGATCGCTCGGTTGTTAGTTGATCTAGACATCTCCAAACCTCTCCACGAGGATGTTGTTTTGCTAGTGGAGGAAAGACCTTAGAAGCAGCTCTTGGACTATTAGGGTCTCCCCTTTCGGTGTAAGAGATGTTTTTCGATGGGTCATCTGGCCTCTGCCTATCCTCATGTCTGCCGCAAGGGCATTGCAACTTGGTGGAAGGATGCTCTCTTGGATCACCTCACGATGGGCTCTCCTTCGAATGCTTCTTTTGTGGGGATTGAAGAACATGTTTTTGCTCCTCTCCTTGACATCCCTACTATGGAACCACTTTTGGATTGATTTGTTGACGTTGTTAAGACTGTTCCTGACCGAACTTCAGCTTTTGTTGTCACTGCTTTGTCTGTATCTGTCCCCCCTCTGTTGAACGCCTCTATTGTTCCTTTGGTTGACCCGATCACTGTTGTTCTGTTGTCATCTTCATTGCTGCTTGGTGGATCCTCTCCTGTGGTGACTGGGGTGGAGACGCTCCTCTCACCTTCCCCATTGGTTCTTGATTCTGAGCCTCCCTAGTCGATTGTCCTTCGAAAGAAGAAGGGACTCCCCCAATCTATTGCTGCTTCTCGGCCCCAAGTTCATGGAGTCAGCCTTGACCCCTCTGTTTCTAGGGTTGTTTAATTTCCTTATTTTTCTACAGTTGCCAGTTAGTTGTTTCTGGTTGTGCCTATTGTTCAAGTTCTATTTGATCTATATTTTCCTTTGGCCTTTTGGGCCCTGTGTGAAGGGTACAACACCCTGTGAATGCTGCTTATCTTTTCAAAAACATTATTTCCAAGGATACCTATTGTGTAGATATTTTTGAGCTCTACATTTTTTTTAAAGGGCCCTAATGGCCTCTTGGATCATAAACTATGGGCTCCAAAAATTGTGCCTCCTGCAATGAAAATGTAAAAATATAGAAGATATACAAAAGAGTTGTAAGGGAGAGTTACACTTGCTGACCAACTTATGACACACATTACAACACACCATAAAACATCGTTGAATTAAGATAATGAAACCAAAATGTAATGCTTGAGTTGGTGAGTGGATTATAACACACTTATGATAGGTGCAAGGAATATACTATTTTTAACTTGTGAACTCATCTTGGGATTAAGGTATTGGTTTTATAAGTATTTGGGTGGCTTTATAATTACCATTTAATTATTTTATGTATCACTTATGCTATTTATAGGGTACTGGAGATGGATTTAAATTAGTAGTGATTTTTGTAGGAACTATGCTACTAGAATTATTCTAGATCTATGGTTATTGGTACTCCTATAAAGGCTTTCTCTGCAAGTGTACAATATCTATGTTTAGATTATTGAATAATAAATTAGGTTGCTTTTAAATGTGGGGTTTTTCTCCAATAGGGTTTCCCCCATGTAACCTATGTTGTGTTATGATTTTTGCTTATGTTTTATATGTGTTTCTCCTTTCTATAATTGTAAAAATCTAAATTTTGCATAACACTTTCTTGAAAATTATTTTAAGAAGCGTTTTCATTTATCTTGCTTCCTTTCAATCATTTGGGGCATCACACCTATACCCTCATATTACCCTTTCCTACATACATCCACTAGGAACTTATTGCCTTACCTCCACCATTATATGCTAATTGTCTTGGTACCACACAAGGGGCATATGACTATCCTAGTGCCCTACATACTTACATGGATTTTTTTTTGACATTAAGGGCTACATCACTATTAACGCTAGCCATGTTGGCAGCAACCTTACTTTCTTGATTTTATCTCCATCTCACATGTTCTTACCATGCTTTTACTATTTATAGATGTTTACAAGTTCATTACACAATGTATTAATTATTGCTATCACTTCACATGATTGTGCGCCCATATGCTTATCCATATATCACATTTACCTTCATGTAGGTTTTCCCTCCACTTCAATTCCTTACATCCTATCAATACAACCAATTGAATAGGGCATGCATCACTAACAATCTTATATTGAGCTTTTAAGTGGAGACAAGCGCACTATAGACACTAATCACCATGACTAGACAAATAGATATCGCATGCCACTCCATGCACCTTGTCATCTCATGTCCACCAAGCCAAATACACTGTGACTTTAATTTTAAAATACATTAACCGACAATCTACCACCTACTATACCTTAAAAAAAATATTTTCCTTACAATATTATTAATAAAATACTCTTAATCTTTTCAGTGGGTAAACAAAACCTTTTTAATATAAAATAAATAAATAAATTAAAAAAAAAACCTTTTTAATGGACATATGTTGAACATTAATCAAAACCTTGACTTGTCTATTGAACAATTTAGGAATCAAGACCTTGACTTGTCTATTGGACATTTTAGTTTTAGGATGTGTAGTGTAGGGCACATTACCTGAAGAGCATAGTGAAATGCAGTGCCCGTGACATTGATAGGATGGGTCCTAACTCCTGCTAAAAGTCCTCTATACATCATTTTCATTCTTTCCACCATTGGGCCTCCAGAAAAGCTAAACACTAAGTTGCATATATTCTTGAATTCCAACTATAACAAACAAACAATGTGAAATGTGAGAGTTTCTAGAAGATTTTTTTGAATTTGTGTTGCTTCCCTTCTACATTGACAACTGAATTTTCTCCAACTAGCTTAGGACAAGGCCAACCTGCAGTAAACTATCACTACCCAAGACAAATTTGTTGGCCTCCGGAGAACATGTTATAATTGCAGGAAAGCCAAATATGTGTGTCCTGTAAATCCCAGTATCTCCATATCTGCAAGACAATATAAACGCAACGGATCTTTAGCTTCAGCAGTGAACCATAGTTTCTTTCAAGAAAAAAGCTTCAAGATAAAGCACTGTTAACAAAAATGTACATTAAAATTAACTTTTTGGATCACACTTTTAACCTATCATCAGGCTCTTTCTAATAAATAACATAATACTATTCATTGTCTATATTTTCTATTTCTTTTGTTATTATTTCAAATTGTATATACACTAAGTTTAATTGGACATCTTTTTTCTATACCAATTATTTAAGTAGAGGTTTAAAAATACTAACTACAAACATAGGTATACTACTTAAAAAATTTAAATAAAAAATACTGATGTTTAGATTTCTGGTTTGTAACTGTGTGTGATTTTTAACATCGACGTTTTGGATCAAATTTCATGATTCTTTTGACTTTTCTTTTCTTGCATTATCCTGATGATGGATCATGGAGTTTGATCTGAAACGTCGATGTTAAAAATCACACACAGTTACAAACCAAAAATCTAAGCATCATTATCATAGACTGTGAAAACTACAAGCTATTATATCTACTTAAAGCTGTGTTAATCCTGCTTTCTATGGGGTAGAAGGCATATTATTTTTTAATCCTAATAATTATATTACTTTCATTGCTGGATTGGGTAGTGGTAAGAACAATTTTGGAGAGATTATGTCATTGAAACCCTTGTTGACTTTGACAAAGAACAGAAGGATGGAACAAATTCAGAGTTTTAGTGATTCTGGGTTATCATCAAATGGATAAATGAGATCTATCGAATTGAAAATTTGATTCTGACATCTATAAAAAAATTGAAAGATAGGCTGTGACTTTCATTTGTCAATATATCTTTCACCCATGTTTACAAAGAGTACAATATGAAGATGGATGATCAATCAATAAAATTTATTGAATCTTTGTGACTCATCAGTCATGATTCTCTCGTATTCTTTTCTACTGTTTTTTTTTTGTCACCGGATTGGGAGTTTTTGTTCCTTCTGACCATGGTTTTTTTATCCTGTTTTATTGCTGGCCTTCACCATTTTTGGTGTATGGGCTGTTTTTTTTGCCTATACAACTTTTGCCTGAGTTTGTTTTTACTGTTGTAACCTTTTGTCGACTGCACTTTTTCTTTATTTCTGGATTATTTTTTAATGTTTTTTTCCCTTACAAAATACATTACAACTTCTTTATCATGTAATTTCATTTTAATATATATAAAGTATCATGAAAAAGACATTACAAACAGAAAGATAAACAAAATTGACTTATAATTACTTGGCCTTTCTCTTTCAGATGAAATCATAAGGTTTCTTAGTGAACTTGAAACACCATAAGAAATCCAGCAGCTCTCCAATAAAGGGCCATCCCATATGACCTAGGGGGAGCTTTCCACCATCTCTGGATGTTAAATATGGGTGACTCCACCTCCATTCATTGAAGTAACGTAGACCCCATATGGCCAATGGTAGCAGACCTAATGCAACTCCAATTACCCAAATCATGTCCATTAGAAATAGATCTCCTTGTTATAAAACTACCTCCTTCCTTTGTACTAATATACGAGATGATCTGCAGGGCTCCAATGCCCACCTTCTTTGATGTTCAAGAATATGGAGCAGTCCGAGGTTTAAGCTTCAAAATCTTTCATTTGTATGAACTCTACGTTTGGGTCTATTCTCATTGAATATATCATGTATGGAATCTATCTTGCCATTTAAAAATGTGCAGTTTTGAAAGATGCCATTTGGATACCTTCTTTAGATGTTTAAATAGGGACAAAGAGAGATCATTAAAAAAAAAGTCAATGACATTTGGTTCTAATATTAGTTATTATTTTTTTGTTTGAGAACAAGTTAGATGCTCCACACATTGATGCCATTTGGATATCTTCTTTAGATGTTTAAATAGTGATAAAGAGACAAAAAAAAAAAAAAATCAATCATATTTGGTCTCAATATTAAGTAATATTATTTTGTTTGAGAACAAGTTAGATGCTTCCCACATCAAGATAAATGGTGGGTCATTCTAAGAAATTTGTTGTTCTAACTTATTTCCTATAGTAAGGGTTTAATTTATTTTTTCTCTCTCTTCCCATGATATGGGATAATCTTTTGGGATCAATGGTTAATGTAAAAGTTGTATGGAGATTCAATCATCGTTAGTTACGATAGGGTTTAAGTATTGTTGTATTTGTGTTTTTCTTATGTCATGTTATCTTTTTGAGTTGGACTTTGTATTATTTTGTTATATTTATTGTGGGATATTTTCACTTGCCATGTTAGTGGGTAATATTGTTATCTTTTAAATGGTCTCAAATTTTATTAAATCAATAGTTGATGTTAGTGTTAAAGATTTGATAGTACATAAGGATGGTTCCACTACCAAAGCAACCCAAGTTTGTTCCCAAAGTCTTTCACAAGGTACGTCTTCTAAAACACCTCTAGATGTGGTTCTTCCCATTCCAAAAGTCGATAGTTCTTGTTGATAGCTTGAAAACTTTACCTTAGTTGGTTATTTTAAGGTGAGGGTTCCCCTTGATAGAATACTCAAAGAATGGGTGACCAAGGCTTGGATTCTACACAAATTAATACTTAATGTTGTACAAAACCTCACGAAGGGGTTTTCCTTTTTCACTTTGCTAAAGCTAGTCATGCAAAGACCATCTTCAAACATGGCCCCTTGGTTTTCTTGTGCATCTCTACTTGTTTTCACACTCTAGACTCGATACTTTGTCATCTCAAAGGAGAGAGAGCTCTATGTCCCTATTTGGTTGGAGTTTCTTAGGTTGTCATTAGTATGCCAAAAATTCTTACCCAAAATAAAATGCATTCAAGGCAATGTTATTTGTGTTTAGCCACATAGATTTTTCTTCACTTGTCTACAAAAATGTGTTTGTGTTGAAATTGATCTCTCTAAGGACTTGAAGGAGGCTATTGGCATATAGTTTGGACAAACAAGAAACAGGTAACTTGTTCTCTATCTCAACTTCCCTAACACCTATTTCATGTGTCAATCTTTTGTTCATAAGATCAAATATTGTCCCCTTATCACTCCTCATAATAAGCCATGTCATCTTGTTAATGATGTTCCTCCCAAAAAATATGGATGGTCAATAGTCATGAGTCATAAAAATAATTACAATGTTAGAAATGGTGGGGATAAACATTATTCCTTCACATGGTGAGTCATTCAATCAAGTGAATAATTCTAAGTTCACTAGAACAATTCTTTTGTCATCAATGTTATCTTCTCAAATAAAAATTATTTCTCATATTTCAACCTCTCTCCCCCAATGGTTTAACATTATTCTTAATTCTATATGAGTATTGGGAAGAAGTTGAGTTAATTCCAAATAAAAGACTTAACAACTTCACTAGTAATTCAACTAGGTATTTTCAATGCCTCTTCAAACAGTGAATTCTTACATAATAGTTATGCTACTCGTGACAAGCTAGATAGTGATGATATGAATTAACTCCTGATAGTGAATTTTCTCCTAAACTATATGATGTCTGAAAAATATCACAAAAAATAATTTATGTAGCACTGAACAAATATTTCCATGTTTAAACATTCTTTATTTGCAAGAAGTGATTTTTTGGGGGTTTTTTCTCTTTGTTGCTTATGATGTAATTTCAAAAGATAAATGGCATATTTTCCGTACTTTGTAACATAGGAAAGTGATCCTCAATGGTGATGATATCTTCATCAATTGTATTTCAAATTCATCCATTACACTAGCTTTATCACTAGTCTTGTGTAACACTTCACTACTCTCTAATGAATCTCCCTCCTTGAGACTCCAAAGTACCTCTCTGTGCTCTTATTGCATAGATAATTTCTCCCATATCTCCTCTTTTAAATCCTTTATCTAATGTTTTATGGAGTGTGAGAGTTGGTGCATTAGAATCCACAAGGACCACAATGCACTCTATATATGCAAATAGTTCACCAACTTGTGTTTTTAGTTCTTCTTTATTTTGTTTGTCCTTAGTCATCCTACTCAAGATTGTGGAGACTATTTCAATTGGATATTTTTCTTCTCACCCTCTCATGTTTGGTTCCTAAGGTTGATTCACTTGGTAATCCTCTAGTTACATGAGGCTTTCTACTTTGTCACTCAAAGGGATAAGTATCTTTGTACTTTTTTCTCCTTGGGCATTAGTGGAGATGGTAGATAAAGTAATTTCTCTCTTAGGATTTGGTTGAGCCTTAAATATTTATACCACTGTACACATCTAAAATTGGTCACGGTTGATCGAACCTGTTAATTAATTAAATATGAATTATTTAATTAATATTCTTAAGTCATCTACATATAAATAAATTTAATTATTTATTTATATTGTTCATTTTCTAATTCTTCTAATTTAATTAAATAAATATAGTTTATTTAATTAATACTATCTTCCTCTTAATTAATTAAATAGATTTTACAATTTATTTACACTAATTATCACAAGTTTAAATTCCAAATTTAAATGATATTCTTCTTTCCACATTTAATTAAATACTTTCAATATTTAATTAAATCATTTTCTAAATTTCCCACTCTTCCCACAAAATTAAATATTCTTAATATTTAATTAAAAGGCTTTTTCTCTTCTTAAATAATTAAATATTTGCAATATTTAATTAAAGTCTTTTCATTTCTCACACATAATTAAATATTTATTTATTTAATTATGAGAGACACCTTTCAAATTGTCTCTTCATTTTCCATCTATCTCTCATAATTCCCTCTTTTTCGAATTCTCGATCTCTCACCATTCATTCTAACAGGTTTGAACTCGACCGTCAATCTTGGCTAATCAAATTCCTACCTTCAAAAATCTATAAATACAGCCCTCTTATGAGTGGAAAAGGACCTTGAATCTCATATTTTTATGCGTAGTTACTATAGTCGCATCTTAGCATTCATAGCATTTCAATTCAATATTTTAATATTTTAGATGCATAGACATTCTTATTAATCTCATTCTCTCAAGCTGTTGTTTTAAACAACTGAGAGCAAGCATCTTGAAACGAATCCTTGGAGATAGAGGACAATGGGACGAATTTGAAGAAGTTGTGGTTTAGAGTTTGCATTTACTTTCTTTAATTTGATTTCTTCAATCTAATGTTTCATTGGTGTATTAGATTAGATTCAATTTGATTGACACTTTCTAACATACACATTTCTGGCATCCACCATGGGGCCAAGCCCCACATTTAATTTCTATTTTTGCAGATTTTTCTGGCAGGTGACAAACAAAAATCACGTTTTAGCGCATACGAGACGCGGTTCGGTGCATACGAAGATTGTTTCGGCGCATACGATGACTGTTTCGGCGCATACATTACCTATTTTGGCACATACATGAACTCTTTCAGCGCATAGACACCCTGTTTCAGCGCCTCCCTGTGAGATCTTTCGGCACATATCTAACCTATTTTGGTGCATACATGAATTCTTTCAGCGCATAGACACTCTGTTTCGATGCATACATAACTATTTTAGCACATACATCTTCTGTTTCGGCTCATACATCTCCTGTTTTGGCGCATATAGTTGTAAAAAAATTTAAAATTCTAATTCCGATGCAATCCGCAAACAGGATTTTTTCTGATGCTATTTTTAATAGAATGAACCAATCCTAGGGTAGACATTTAAATCTAAATTAACCAATCCTAGGATAGTCACCAAACATAATTTTCTTTTGGTTAAAATGAATTCCATGTTTTTAGTGAAGCAACATCTTCACTTAGAATAGAAAATTTGTCAATTTGGGATTTAAAATTGAACCATTATTGTTCGTTGTGAGTGTGGGTAATAGGTCTATGCTCTCCCCTTAACTGGGTGATCAAAATACCAGACTTACCTTTTATTTTCTGCAATTTAATGCTTTATTACATCCTTTAGAAGGCCTGCTCTTGTGGAAAAAAGTACTCACCCAAGAGAAACGACCTAAGTGGGAACACCTAAAGCCAAGGTTTCTAACCCACTTTAATCAAAAGCAAGTTGTTGATGAAAATCCAACTTAACAGTAGTGCGTAGGATAAGCATCCCCAAAACCTTTGTTCTAAAGGTTGGGAGGTCTCTCGAGGGAGTATATCTATTTCCCACACTAAACGAATACCCTTACTACAAATCATATTGTAGAAAGCCAACCGTGTCAGTATCCAAACATCATTTTAATCACGATGCAAGGGGAGGGAAGAATCTGCCTCCAAGACACTCACCATATAGTCACCACGGATTTTTTGCTCAAGGGATTCGGTATCCACTTTTGTCACTTTGAGTACGCACCTGGAAAAGACAAAAACATGGGCGCCCTCTAGGGGGTGACAAGGCTGTGTGAGTCGACGCGATTTTAAGCTGTGGGTTGTGATTACTAGGATGACCTATTTGATAAATTAAGAGTGAGTCTGATTGAAGTGCTTATCTTGTTCAAAAACCAGTGGAAATCTCAAGAACATACACTCTTTGTTTAGATTTTAGGATTAACAAAACAACTGTCTGCTTCTATGCTATGTTTTTCACATTTAAATCAGATTAAGATCATCCAAAACAAGAAAATTTTATCAAACTGTCAAAACATATCGGTCTCAGAGCTGTTTTAGCGCATTCAGTCTCTGTTTTAGCGCATTCGGTCTCTGTTTCAGTGCATTTGTGCTCTTTTTTAGTGCATATGTGCTCTCTTTCAATGCATCTATGCTCTGTTTTGGCACATTCAGTCTTTATTTTGGTGCATCTATTTTTTCGAGTCTAGGTGAATTTTTTGACTTTCAGAAATAAAGTTTTATAGGTCTAGTCTTTCCCATGCTCGGAGTTTGGAAATCTACAACATTTGCTAAGAGGTCCTTAGAAAGAAAGATCAAAAAGCCCAAGAAGTGTCTCAGTTATAAGAAAGTGTTAAAGAAGAGGAAATTTCTATATCAAAGTCGAAAGGTCCTACTTGAACACAAAACCTTTATTCATCGATATCACGACTATATTAGAGGTTTCACTGATAATTATGCTATAGAACCCTTATATTCAAGAGCTTTCTTTCAAAGAAGAGCCCTTTCTCAAAAGCATAACCACAGTCAGCGTATTCGTCCTTCTTATATTCCCCAACCTACTATCACGTACACTACTCGTCCAAATCAAATTTCGCAATAGAGAACTCAAACACATTAGGCATCTATTGAATTCATCTATCTACAAAGCTAAGATCAAACTTCACAAAGTGAAAAATCATCTTTATTTTCGATCTTTGGTTTAATTCCCGCTAACAGGATTTTTATCCTTTCACTCAGGGAATCACAAGCTAAAGATTAAAAATCTTTTAAGTCATAGAATCTTCATTCTATCCTGACTTTCATCATCATTGCACTATTTCATTCCTTTGATCAAAGTTAGTAGGATTTGAGTAAATCTTATGCCTATTACCACGAGATCTCGAAAGCACATAGAAAAAGAGGAAAGTGGAGTGAACAAAATGGGTGATAATAGTGAGAGGGAGGAAAACCCCTTAAATATTGAGGAATTAACGGAAGAAAAACTTCATGAAGTAGAACAGGATCCTCAATTCCATACACTTATGGAAAAGATATTAGAAAGAAACAAGGAAAGATACTTTCTTTCTTTAGCTATTCAAGGAGCTAAGTTACTTGCCGATTTTGACACGGAAGGGATTAAAGAAAATCGTGAAACTCCTATTGACGATTTTAGTGCCCTTACTCAACAGATCAAGGAATTACAAGGGAAAATAAAAGAAATGCAAGGGGGAGCAATGAAGAAGTATGTTTTGGAGGAAATATGTCCTTATCCATTCAATAGAAATCTTTGAATGATTCCTTTTCCAAAACATTGTGAAATTCGTAAGTTTGATAGATATAATGGGAAAACTGACCCTTTTGAGCATGTAAGGGATTTTCGAAATATGAGCTTAGAATTTGCGCATGAAGATACCTATCTAATGCGATTGTTTCCATGAAGTTTGGGTGGACAATCCATGGAGTGGCTTTCAAAGATCACTCCCCCCATCAAAACCTTTGAAGAGTTGATAAATAAGTTCATATCACAATACTCTTACAACATTCAACACTAGCTAACCATGCTTGATCTTTGTAAGATAAAACAAAAAGTAGGGGAATCTTTCACTACATTTTTGCAAAGGTGGAGAAGAATGTTTGCTAGATACTCTCGCCCTGTTCCTGAAAAGGAAAAGATGGAGATCTTCATTGATAGTCTTAATCAAGAAATTAGTTACAAACTAAACCTTCATTGTCCTCCATCATTTGAAAAATTGATTGAAAATGCAATTACTATTGAAGGTGCATTGATTAAGCGTGGAGTCATAAAAATTGATAAAGAGGGTTCAATTTCATACAACAACAACAACAACCATAATAACAACAATGACAAGTCACGATTTTGGACTCGAAATAAAAATATTGTGAATGATGGGGTAGTAGGTGCTAACAACGTGAATACAAAGCCTGCCATCCTTAATGTGTCGGGTGTTCAACGTAACAATAATATCGGAAATTCTAGCACCCAAGGTAATTTTTCTAATCAGGGAAACACAAACATCACTCGTGGAAATAATTTTGGCAATAATCAAAATTCGAATGCGCCCAGACCATCATATTTTTCAAGTCAACGGAGTTTCACTCCCTTGGGCCAATCTTTGGAATCCATTCTCAAAGAATTATTGAATCAAAACGCTATTATATTGCCACCACAAAGAGATTATGAGCCTCGAGTTAAACCACCATCGTGGAATGACTCACACTTCTGTGATTATCATAGATGCAAAGGTCATAAGACAAACAGTTGCCAAGGGTTAAAGAATATTATTCAAGATTTGATTAATAACTGTACCATCACAGTGGAGGGACATAATGTCAATAATGATCATCAAGCATTCAAAAATCCACTGCCTAATTATCACAAAGGGGAATCCTCGAGTGACAAGGGCAAGAATGTTAATAACATCCAGGACATTATTATCAATCATATCTATACTAATGACCTCAAATCAATGCTATCTGAATCAAAGGTAAGCCAGAATATCGAGAGGTCAATGTTACGACAAGAGGACAAGCCAAGATCATTATCAAAGGTAGCTCATCTAAAGCAGCGATTACCCCTCCAAATCAATACAATTTGGTTGAGAAATTACGAAAAACTTCAGCCCAAATCTCTATCTTGGAGCTTTTAAAGTTATCACCTACACATAAGGACATTCTGGAAAAGGCTCTCGTCGATACAACTGTATCTCTTGATCTAGATACCGATAAATTTCAAGCCATGGTGGGACATTTTTCCTCCAACACATGTTTATCTTTTTCTGAAAGAGATGATTCATCCATAACTCATCCGCATAATTCATCACTCTATTTAGAAGTCATGGTTCACAAAGCCCGCATTAGACATGTTCTTATAGATGGGGGAGCCAGATTAAATATTTGTACTTTGAAATTGGTCCTAGCTTTGGGATATTGAACAGATTCTATAGATCCACAGAGAAAAACTACAATCAAGGCCTATGATGATGAGGAAAGGACTTCCAAATGTCTCATCATGTTACCAATCAGAGTGGGACCTGTTGTGAAGAATACCTTTTGTCAAGTTCTCAATCAGGATCTAGCCTATAACATACTATTGGGTCGTTCATGGATTCATGACATGCAAGCTATTCCATCTACTTATCATCAATGTTTGAAGTTTCCATATGATGGACAGGAAGTAACAATACTCGTTAATCACAATAGCAGTCAAACTTGTTCTAACCTAAGAGCAACTCAGGACACATTTGTCCCACATAATAGAGAGGCTTTGGCTATCTCTACTTCCAAAAACAAAGAGCAAGTGCAAGAAATGATAAGCAATTTTGGTGCCAAGTTAAAATTGAAAGATAATGGGGTGGGAGAATATTCTTTATCTCTCTCTAATCTACCCCTTTCTCCAAGATCCCATGGTCAGCCCTTAACATCTACACAATAGGCTGCAACAGTTTTTGCCTCAACTTCAACCCCCATCACTAAGTTTAATGGGATGTTTATCAAAGAAACTAAAGGGGAAGATAGGGCTATTCTTGATTGGCTCTATAAAGATGAAGAATCTGTACAACATCTCAAGATACCCACACAACAATATGGAAAGGGTTATGCTATCATGCAACAGATGGGTTATGAAGGAAATGGTCCTCTAGGTAAAAGAAAAGAGGGTATTGTTGAACCTGTCTAATTAAAAACAATGCACCTAAAAGATAAGACTGGGTTAGAATACGGTGAGGATACTAAGGAAAAAGTAATGCAAAGGCCATCAAATGAGGAAATAGCTAAATCAATTCTAAGAATTCAAGCAGATAATTCTGAGACAGACTCAAATGAATATGAATGGGATGACTTCTTAGACGATACTTTCATCTCAGAGAAAAGGGTGGATGTCATACACAAATTCTCACCTACATCCTTACAAGGAGAAAGCTCAAGACCTCCGTTTGAATATGTCGTACAAAGCGATCATAACTCTAGTGAGACCAATTCGATTCAAAGTGAGATAGATCATTTTGAGGAAGATACCATCCTAGACTTCTCCCATAATAGTGTTGACAATAACATCATGGCCCTAATGGCCAATGACCTTACTCATCCTAATGATCCATTACCTTTGGTTCATCCCGAACTCATCGATTGGGAACAAATTGCACCCATTGATGTTCCAACTTTTCCAAATGACGAAACCATAATAAATTTTCTTTGTTCATCCCATCCTGAAATAAGTTCCATCGGGGAATCACAAGATCAGAGTTTTCGACAGGAAAGTGCCAAGTTTCTCAGCTACGAAATAAATAATATAAAAGAAAGACCTAATGGTGAAAACCTAACAAAGGCAGTATTAGGTCAAGAAAAAAGAGAAATAAAAGAAAGATCTAATGGTGAAAACCTAACAAAGGCAGTGTTAGATCAAGAAAAGAGAAAAATAAAAAGCGCATCCAATGGTGAAAACCTTTCAAAGGAGCCAGAGGATGGGAAACTTGACATTCTTCTGAAATATTTTCAGGAAAGATCTTTCATTCTAATTGAACCAATGGAGGCACTCAATATAGGCACTGCAGAAAAGCCTAAAGTTTTGCAATTAGCTGCATCTCTGACAAATGAAGAAGTACCTAAATTCACAGAGTTTCTCAAAAATAATCAAATCAGTTTTCCATGGTCCTATGCAAATATGCTTGGACTGGATCCAGATCTCAGCATGCATCATCTATCTATTATGCAGGGGGCAAAGCCTATAAGACATAAACTCAAAAAAATGCATCCACATGTAGCATTGTTGGTTGAAGAGGAATTAAAGAAGCTTTTAGACATTGGGTTCATCCGGTCCATAGATTATGCATAATGGATCTCCAATATTGTGCCTGTTTCAAAACCAGACAGAAGGATCAGAATTTGCACAGATTCCAGGGATTTGAACAAAGCATGTCCTAAAGATGACTTTCCCTTACCAAACATTGATATGATTGTGGATTTAACTGCTAGACATGCAATGTACTCATTGATGGATGGATTCTCAGGATACAACTAGATAAAGATTACACCAGAAGATCAAGATAAAACAACATTTACATGTCCTTGGGGTACCTATTGCTAGAACGTAATGCCATTTGGATTGAAAAATGTAGGAGCTACCTACCAACGAATGACAACATTTTTTCACGATATGATGCATACATTCATGGAGGATTACGTTGACGATCTTCTAGCCAAGTCTAACACTAGAAGACACATTGATATCTTATCTAAAATTTTCAAAAGAATGGGACAATTCAAAGTAAGACTTAATCCTAAGAAATGTGTCTTTGGAGTAAAATCTGGAAAGCTACTAGGATACATTGTGTCAGAAAAGGGAATAGAAGTGGATCCAGCTAAGGTACAAGCAATTATTGATATGCCACCACCAAGGAACATTAGTCAGCTACGCTCTTTACAGGGACAATTACAATCCATTCGCAGATTCATTGCTCAACTAACAGATAAAAGTTTACCATTTACACATCTTTTACATAAGAATGTTCCATTCAAGTGGGAACACAAATGTGAAGCAACCTTTAATCAAATAAAGCAGTATCTCATGAATCCACCAGTATTGACTCCACCAATACAAGGTGCACCTCTCATATTATATATTGTTGCCACGGAAGTATCTTTAGGAGCATTATTGGTGCAAGAAGACAACTCAGGAAAAGAATGAGCCATTTATTACATCAGCCGAACCCTAACAAGTCACAAGCTAAATTATACCTTCATTGAAAAAGCTTGTTTAGCAGTGGTGTTTACTTCTCAAAAATTATGACACTACATGCTAACTCATACAGTGAAGCTGGTGGCTAAGATTGACCCACTCAAATATCTTCTAAGTAAGGCAACCTTAACTGGCAGGTTAGCTAAATGGGTTATGATCTTAAGCGAGTTTGATATTTAGTATGTGGGTTGAAAATCTATAAAGGGACAAGTAATTGCAGATCAATTAGTAGAAGCACCAATGCCAACGGAACACCCAATACATGTTGATTTTCCTGATATCGACATTTTTGCAGTGGATATCCAACAGTCATGGTCACTCTACTTTGATGGTTCTTACACTCAACATGGTTTAGGAGCAGGAATTCTTTTTATTACACCTCAAGGACATACAATCCAAAAATCTTATCGGCTAATGTTTCCTTGCACAAAAAACATAGCTGAATATGAGGCATTGATAATCGGCATGAGAATTGCAGTAGATTGGAAAATCGCAGAACTTCAAGTTTTTGGCGATTCACAATTTGTTATAAATCAAATCAATGATGAATATCACACTAAAGATGACAAGTTGATACCTTACAAAAAAATGGTGGAAGATCTCAAGAAATACTTTGTTAACATCCAGTTCATATAGATTCCGCGCATTGATAACAAACCAACATACGCTATGGCTACAATTGCCTCTCTACTTCAATTGTCAGAGAATAAAAAATAGTACGATTTCCTGGTGGAACAATTGTTTTCTCCCGCCCATGACAATCCTGAAACACAAATCATTTGTCATCTTATGAGTTCTGACTCTTCCTTATATGGCCAAATTTACACTTACCTGAAAGATACTACTTTACCCTTAGGTTTGTCTAGAAATCAAAAATGAAATTTCATTTTCCAATCATCTCTTTACACCTTAATTCCTGACATCTTATACCGGCGTGGTCTAGATCGTACCCTCCTTAGATGTCTTGAACGCGATGAATCATAAAAATCCTTACAAGAGGTCCATGGTGGAATTTGTGGGACACATTCAAGTGGATTAACCTTAGCAAAGAAACTTGTAAGATTAGGATATTATTGGCCAACCATGGAGAAAGAATCATTCACCTTTGTAAAGAAATGTGCAAAATGTCAGATTCATGGGAATCTCATTCACGCTCCTACTTAGGAATTACAACCCTTCACCACAACATGGCCTTTTGCTCAGTGGGGATTGGACTTGGTGGGAAAGATACATCCCTCATCTTCAAATGGACATAAATTTATCATTACAGCTACTAAGTATTTCACTAAATGGATTGAAGTTGTTCCTCTAACAACTATTACAGGCAAACAAATCTCTTTGTTCATCTTGAATTATATCATTTGCAGATACGACATTCCTAATTCCATTATCACAGATAATGGTAGACCCTTTAAAAATCAAGATGTTGATGAACTATGTGAAAGATTTCACATCCAACACAAGTTCTCTACACCTTATTATCCGCAGGGGAATGGTCAAACTGAAGCTTCAAACAAAACAATTCTAAAGATTTTGAAAAAAAAAGTGAATGAAGCGAGCTGTGATTGGCATGTCCAATTGAATCCAGCATTATGGGCTTAAAGAACAAGCATTCACACACCGACAGGAGCTACTCCTTATGCGTTGGTCTATGGAGCAGAGGCTATTCTACCACTAGAATTTGAGATTCCTTCACTTTGAGTATCACTCAAAGGGCTAATCAACGACGAAGACTACAGAGTATCAAGGTTGCAAGAGCTAGAATTGCTTGATGAACGATGTCAAACTGTGGTTAATCACTTGAAGGGATATCAACAAATCATGTCCCACAGCTACAATCACAAAGTCAAACCACGAAATTTTCAAATGGGTGATTTGGTTCTCAGAGAAAATCCTTGAAATCAACAAGATCGGGAAAAGAAAGGAAAATTTGAACCTAATTGGATAGGCCCATTTGTTATTGTTGCAGCCTACGGATTGAGGGCATATCAGTTGTCAACAGTAGAAGGGGACCTGTTCGAAGATTCGATCAACAAAATTCATCTGAAGAGGTTCTATGCCTGAGAAAAAATCAAAAACAATATAAAAATTCATGAAAAAAATACAAAAAAAAAAAAAATTCAAAACATTGCCTTGATCAAAACTTGGAAAACAGGCGTCTTGGTAATAGCAAAAAAATCATAAAATCAGGAAAAAGTGCAATAAAAACAAACAGTGAAAACCTAGCGAACAGGCATTGTTTGTGATTTTATTTAGCTCTCTCATCTATTAGGGTTCATTTTGCATATGCATCCTTTTCATCAACATCACGCACACACCTCACCATCGCATTCGCATTGCATCATCTCCTTGGAACGACAAGGATCTCATCATGGCTTGATGATTTGAGGTTTATCCATTGCAACAGTTGTGTCTAGCAAGAGTCAAAATACAAGGTCACTAGGGGGCAGTTCTCTTTTCTAGCAAGTAGTCAGCAGTGTTTCTAGCATTAGAATGTCAGAAACAACAGTCTTGTCTAGTTAAACTGAGCTTACATGATTATCTTGACAGATGATTTAAAAATAAATTGGATGATCTTAATCTGAATAAAATGAATGAAAAAATTAAAGCAATAAGTTGCAAATTATTGTTTTGATATTTGATGACATCATATCTTTGGAGTGGTTCAATGATGTACTGAACTAGAATCACAAGGAAGAAGTATGATTTTTCTTTGCTTTTTGTCTGCAAGTTAATCATTAGTATGATGCAAATTGGTCGTGGGACATGCTCTACAATGTATCATTGATGATATTTCAGAATTTGTATAGGAAAATGGTTAGCTTTTGTCTGTTTATGCAAGAAATACTCAGGTCATCTTGGTTCAATTATACCTCGATGCTTGTATTAACTTGCTATATCAAACATTATGAAAGCAGTACTCAGGTCATCATTGGTGCTAACATACCCTTTGATGCTTGTACTAACTTTCAACATATCAAAAAAAGGCTCAATGATGACAACTAAACATAGTAGGATATGGCAACAAGGAGAATGGATCATTATTTCATTTAGGACTGCATAATTCATTTAGGACTACATAATTCATTTGCATTTTGAGGACCTTTTTAAAATAGATTTTTGAGGATGGATCACAATTCTTGAATATCTTTTTCAAACAATGAATGAGTAGGACTGTACATTTGTTACGTCTCATTTTCATTATCATTCACATTCATTTCACATCATTTTCCATTATCATTATCATCACACTTGCATATTTACATCATCATTTCATTTCATTATCATATTCATTATCCTATCATGATCATTATCCATCATTACAAATTATATGCATGGTCATTCTCTTAAATCATTCATTAACATTCATTCATAAATAAAATTGCATTCATTTCATTTCACATCATCACTTAGGTTATCATGATCATTTTCATGGCATCATATATCATAAGTTCATTATATAAGTGCATTTCCATTACATATTACATCATCATAAAGCATTTACATCCTACATCATACATTCATCGTATACATCATAAGAGAAAAGAAAAAATCATTTAGATCATTTTTGCATCATCATACACGACATAGCATATAAAAGTAAAAGCATACATCCATAACATGTGCATGATCAAATCACCATTGCATATCATAGATCTCATCAAAACAAATGTTTAGGAATACAAGGATATCAAATGTTTCAAAAAGATACATCACATACAATGGCATGGATGTGTACAAAATGCTCATCACTGAGGGGCATCTAGTCGTGGATCATGACTACTGCTACCTCCCGAGGTAGTAGGCCTCGATGGATCTCTACTCCCAGAGGCTCTAATCCCTCATCTGACTAGCTGACCCACACTCCTGGTCGCACTCCTAGAGTGACTGCGTGAGTGAGTTCGAGTCCGAGTACCTGACTGGGTAAAAGCTATACACCGCTCAGGTGGCACTGCCTCAAAATATCACATCCTGTAGTACTCGGCCTCCTGAGCAGTCTCTAGCCCCTCTGCCACAACCTCTCCAATAGAGGTTCTCTCCACTGATCTTAGTAGTCTCTCGGCTACCCCCTTAGCCTGTATGCATCGTTCCCTGAAGTTGTCTCTCTCGGCTGTGAGCTGAGCTATCTGTGGGTTAAGAGGTGGTGGTTGTGCTATCTATCCCTGTAGCTGACTGATGGTCACCTATGCCTGCACTAGCTGACTCCTAAGAGTCTGAACCTCTGCCTACAAAGCATCCACCTGTCCCTGTGATGGAGCCCTGATGGTAATCCATGGTGCTAAAGTGCTAGCCTAACCTACTGCTCTAGATGTGTATGGCCTCGTCCTGAAGGGAATATCAAAGAATAGTCTATGCCTCCCATCATCCCCATCATCCCCATCATCCGAGTTTTCTGACTCCTCATCCATCTCCTCACCCTCAGAGCTCTGATCATCCACATCCATGGCCACCCTGTCGATATCTACGGCCTACTCTACCTATACCTGTCCTTGATCCTGTGGCTACCCTGCTTCTGGATGTCCCTATGGCTGCTGATGCCCTGCCTGTATAACTGGTCCTCCAATCAATGGGATAGGCTCATCTGGACTGGTAAAATGAGGAAAGGGATGTGTATAGAAGTATGCAGCATAGTCCTCTGTCATCCCTGCATCTGTGACCTCTGGCCGTACAGTCCAATCCTTCGGCTGTAACTCAAAATACTCCTCTCTGGCTGCCTCAATGGTCAAAACTGGCCTCCACTCTGGTATGTCTCCCCGATGTCCGGCATAGTGTGTCGCCCCCTATGGCATCATCTGTACCCATCCAAACTACCTCAGAACCCTTTGGCCCAGAAATCGCTTAATGATGAATGGGGTGTGTCCAATCAAGTATCTAGACCTCGTCACATATGGTAGCTCTATGTCATCTGCCTACCATGGTTCATAGTCCACATACGGTCGCCGGATGACCGTATCCAAATCATCAAGTACCCGCCGCTAGTACTCCAATTTTCCCAGCCTCGGTTGGACAAGGGGCCCTGTATACGCATAAGCATATGGGAATCCGATGGGGTGATCTCTCCTGACAATGTGACATGTAATCGCAAAGTGCTCCTATGCAAATAACTATAAAAGAGTCACCCCACAGGAAAGACTCTTCCCATCTATGTACATGACCCGATGGAGGTCATGGTACAGATGGGCAAGCATGCATGACCCCCATGCATATCTAGTGCGATGGAGAAGCATGTCCTCCAAGATCCTATCCCACCCAACTGATAGTCCCTTTGCCCTACGATCAGGACAAAGGAAGCCACCGATCATCCCTGCTAAAACCGAAGGCAGTGGGGCATATCTCTCCATCATCTCCTTCCAAGGAATCTCATATCCGCAGACATGAGGATCTTGGAAGACCCATCTAAGTGCATCTGTCCCCCCAATCTCCTTGTGATCATAAATCACAAGCTCTCCAACCACAGGAATACCTAGAATCCTATAAGCATCCTCTAGAGTCACTGTGATCTCTCCTGTCGGCAAGTGGAAAGTGTTATGCTTGTTGTGCCACCGCTCCGCTAAGGCAGTCAACAGAGCCCTGTTGATCCGATACTACGGGATACTCAACAGAGCTCTCAAACCACACTGGTCTATCACTCCCAACTCCTCATGGGACAGTCGGGGAATCATCTCCCATGTCTGTGGAAATCTCTCTCTGATCTGGAGGAGGTTAAATTCCTCCTTTGCAATATCATCAAACAAGCATGCAAATCAATCACCAATAGATATCATCAATCAATCAGTACATCAAGAAAATTTCAAATCAATTTCAATTTGTTTTTCATATCACATGGAAACAAATTTAACAATCATCATGACTTAATTTGACTTTCAAACAGGAAAGCAAATCTATCAATTTCAATTTGTTTTTCATATCGCATGGAAATAAATTTAATAGTCATCATGACTCAATCTATTTGACTTTCAATCAGGAAAGCAAATCTATCATTTCTATTTGTTTTCATATCGCATGGAAGCAAATTTATTGGACCTATTTGTTCTTCAAGCATGAAGACAAATTTATCAAATCTAAATCATTGATGATATTCAAAAGCATAAAATCTGTTGTCTAATCTAGCAACAATCGTCAAGCATGCATTAATTTTTCTCCAAAAATTGAAATTCAGCAAAAATCCATGGATGCGCCAAAACAGTCTATGGATGCGCGATTTCATGAATGCGTTGTTTTATCAATCAAATGCGCCAAAACAGTCAATCAATGCGCTAAAACCATGAATGCGTGACTTTATTCCATGGATGCGCTAAAACAGTGTATGGATGCGCGATTTCATCACACATATGCACTATAACAGTTCATCTATGCGCTAATCTAACCTATGCGCTAATCTATCATTTTCCATAGGTAGGTTTCATAGATGCGCCATTTGATCTATCCTATGTGCTAAATCACCTATGCGCGACTATTTGGCATCTATGCACGAGTGTTTTGCACCTATGTGCCACTTTGGATGCACTGAATTATCTACCATATGCGCTAAAAGACCTATCGTATGCGCTAAAATAGAATTTTCAAAATTTAAAAAATTCGAAAAAGCATCCAAAAATCATTAAAAATTTTACAGAGAGGTTTGGATCGACTTACCGGAGGTCCATATGTAGGTGGTCTCTGATGATGACGACCTCGCTCGAATCTGTGGCGCTCATACGGGATCGACATGGCTTTTATCTCTATCAGAGTTCCAAAAATCTTCAAAGGTTACTGTTCAAATGAAAGTGACTTCTCACCTTTTTCACCTTTTAAAGGGGTAAAAATAGCATTAATTACTATGCAAAGTGCTATTTCGAGAGTTAAATCGCCATATTTTTCTCCGAAATCATCTGATAATCTTCCAAATCAGTCTCATAATCATTCTCATCATGCGATTTATCTCTCGAGGGGGCATATAGCATCATCAGTCGCATTTTTCAAGATCAGGGGCAAATTCTTTAAAGCAATGTGTGAAACACATCACTTCAAAGAGGGGCAAAATGTACACATCTAAAACTAGTCAGGTTGATCGAACCTATTAATTAATTAAATATAAATTATTTAATTAATATTCTTAAGTCATCTACATATAAATAAGTTTAATTAAATAAATAAAGTTTATTTTATTAATACTATCTTCCTCTTAATTAATTAAATAGATTTTACAATTTATTTACATTAATTATCACAAGTTTAAATTCCAAATTTAAATGATATTCTTCTTTCCACATTTAATTAAATACTTTTAATATTTAATTAAATCATTTTCTAAATTTCCCACTCTTCCCACAAAATTAAATATTCTTAATATTTAATTAAAAGGCTTTTTCTCTTCTTACATAATTAAATATTTGCAATATTTAATTAAAGTCTTTTCATTTCTCACACATAATTAAATATTTATTTATTTAATTATGAGAGACACCTTTCAAATTGTCTCTTCATTTTCCATCTATCTCTTAGAATTCCCTCTTTTTCGAATTTTCGATCTCTCACCATTCATTCTAACAGGTTTGAACTCAACTGTTGATCTTGGCTAATCGAATTCCTACCTTCAAAAATCTATAAATACAACCCTCTTATGATTGGAAAAGGACCTTGAATCTCATATTTTTATGCATAGTTACTATAGTCACATCTTAGCATTCATAGCATTTCAATTCAATATTTTAATATTTTAGATGCATAGACATTCTTACTAATCTCATTCTCTCAAGCTGCCATTCTACAAGTTGTTCTTTTAAACAACTAAGAGCAAGCATCTTGAAATGAATCCTTGGAGATAGAGGACAATGGGACGAATTTTAAGAAGCTGTGGTTTAGAGTTTGCATTTACTTTCTTTAATTTGATTTCTTCAATCTAATGTTTCATTGGTGTATTAGATTAGACTCAATTTGATTAACACTTTCTAACATACACAACCACAATAGGAAATTCCTCTGTCAAGGGCTTATAGCTTCTCTTCCTTTTCTGAATTTTCATTTCCAACAATATTAGTAATCTTGAGTTCTCTCTTGTATATTTTCATGGCTAAGAGATTAAGGAAGAGTAGGTGTTCTTGGTGGAGGACCCAATATTGGAGGAGGAGAAGTAGGAGGTGCAATTGGAACTAGAGGGGGGGTAATATTTCTTGGAGGACAATTGTGTGGTGGAATTTTCCTAATGGAGATAAACTTAGAATAAGTGGATTTAGGGGTCCTTGTGAAGAGGGCGACACTTAGATAAGTAAAATATTTGGTGAATCTTCAGTTCTACCTCCTCATCTTCTAATTCTATCCCTTATTTTTTGTAGGATTTTAAATGTCTTATTCCTTTGGTTTCTCTTTTGGATTTTTACAATCAGTATGAGTAGATGGATATGGAGGCTCACTTGGATGATAAGGATTTGCGACCTAAGAAATTAGCATTTCCTATGCTTCTTGTTTCTCACTCAATCTCTTTCTTAACAATGAAACCTTTTCTTTAGTTCCTTGTTCTTCATCATCACGATTATTCTATATTAGATCTTTCTCTTTCCTCTTCTTTGAAGATCCTATTTTAGGTTTCATTTTCTAGTCAACCTCCTCTATTGGATCTTTTCCTTTGGGATCCCTTGGAGACTCCCTCTTTCTCTTCATATGTAACTTCTCCCTAGAAAATCTTCTTGAGAGTACTAATGACATCAACGAGAAATGGAAGTTCAAGCCATTTCTTTATTCTTTTGATGACCCTATGGATCTTGAACCTAATGGATGGATCCTCATGCTTGGAAAAATCAATCCTTTCCATGTATTGGTGCAATCATAGACGAAGGGTTTAGGAAGAACAATCCAATATGTGCAGCTTAGAGTCAACACAACAAAAATAACACAAGAAAATGATTTGAAAATATGATTCTTTATTGAATTTTCAACATTACATGCAACATATGCCTCATGGGTGAATACCAGGGCTCATAGGACTACCACAAGGGCATTCAACATTATAACTAGCCAAAGGCCTTATTACAGTCCCCCAAAGGGTTGATGGACAAATCTAACTATAAATCTATCTCTATCTAAATGATTGACTTCCAAATGATTATAAATATGCTTCGCAATCTCCAACTAAGGTCCAGATCATTCACAAGTCCTTACAAAACCTGATGAATGAACAATTTTGAAGGTTGGCATCCAAATATGAAAAGATAATCCTTCGCAAAAAGGAATGACTTATGAATATCCAATTTAGATCCCATTGGACCCAAAATGCTTGTATGATGTCCCATTAAGCTATGCACATTCTAGAATAGGTCTCTACTAAGAAATCTAGACCAGGTCGACCCCAAATGCTCTGACTAGTAATTATAGTGAAATTATAAGAGTTTTAACTTTCTGAAAACAAATGCAAATGATTTGAAATTTGGATATGTGATATATGTTAATGTGTATATATCTTGCTTTGTGAGTTGAGAAACGATAATGCAGTGAAATGCAGAATGAAATACTAAAACTGCTACTGAATGCAATGCAGGAAAATAAATATTTTTAGTTGATACATGATTGCTTTACAACCAGGGATGCTCCTACATTAGACACTTGAGGTTGGAAGAAAAGTGAGTCTCAGTTTCTAAGGCTAAGAGGAAAACCAAAATGGTCCACCTCTGCCTAAGAAATCCATGATAAATCTTCCATTGGTCTACCTTTCCATTTCACAAGGTATTCATTGTACTGCTTGGTTTTAGTGCTCTTTCTGGTTTTATTATCCAAAATCTACTGAAACTCCTTTAGCTTTTGATGTGGTAACTGCTCCTTCAAATCTACTTTATTGTTATTTGTAAGAGAGGGGGACCAACCATGTCAAGGCTCTAGGTCACTGAGAGATGAGAGTGGAGGGCTGCCCTAACTTACGTCACTCTAAAGGATGGGGATTGAGAATGAAGAGCACTAAATAGTGCTTATGTCACTCTTTGGACCCATGATTAAGGTTTAGGCTAGGTGATCTAGTTTTTAGGATCAATATTGTACCTCAGACAACTCTCTGTCTGAGGATGACAGCATGGCTTTGGGACAACAACATGATGCACTGTTGTCTCTCTGGCACACTGGCGTTCATATAACCAAAAAACACAAGACACAGTAAAAATACAAGAAAAATTGGCTAAACAACCTAGCTAGTTTACTTTAACGAAAATGAAAAAATAATGAATTACAAAAATTAAATGCGTAAATAATAGAGCAAGTAAATAAAGACTAAAGTGACAAATATTAACTCACAAAAACGTCAGTTCAATAGCTAGATCCACACGTACATATCCACCTACACACAAGCAAGAGGGAAAATTATTGGGGTTGTATAGGGGCTTGCCTCAAATAGACCCATGTTTTGGTGTTTCCACTTCCACGAATAACCAAAAAGCAATGAAATAGAATATGTGAAAAAGGAAAGAAAAGAAAGCAAAGAACACTACAAACAATACAATTGATGTTGTTTTTTGCACAGTATCAAATCATACATAATATGATATCCTATCTCTCTTGAAAGGTAAATCTCTATGGAAAAGAGATAACCCCAAGGTCTCTAATGTCAGGTCTTGAAAATGCAAATAAAATAACTCAGGGATAATGTGAAAATACTGGTAATCACAAAGGGACCTTACTACAAGCAAACACTAAAATCAATTTTATCAAATCTAGCAATATGTTAATACTTAAAACACTAAATTTAACCTAGATAATGAAAGAAATAACAAAAGATAAAGGTTTTAGAGACAATTCTAAGACTAATTCTAATCCTAAGATTGATAATGTAAAAGAGAAGATGCTCAAAGTGGATCGATCCCTCATAAACTACTTTTTGCTCAACCCAGATAAACCTGCAATCTTATAGAAATAGTGCAATCTTCTAAGGTGTTAAATATTTTCAAATCATGCATATTCATTCTAGACAACCCTATTGCAAATGAAATGAACAAACATTCATAATTGAACTAAGCACAATTTTAAGTCCAAGCTAACTTTTAAAAATAGCTAACAATCAACTAACTGCAAAAAGTGTGGACTAGAGATCGCTGCTAAAATTTTAAGCATAAAACCCTAAACATCATCAAACCATCTAACAATAAACTTAAGCAATTTTAAAGATAGAATATCAAAAACCATGCTAGATAAAACTCAACACAAGAAAGATACCAAATCACAATATCTTTACTTATATTAAATCACGTAAAGTGGCAACAATTTCAGTCTTTTGTTACAGCACTTGCTAAACCCTAACCCTTATTCCTACTTTTACAATTCTCTCAAATGTGAAATTCTTCTAAATTTTCTACTACTACTCTATATGTTACAAATGAGGCATCATGAAAAATTTATAGAGAACCCCCCAAGATAAGTCGGACCAAATAAGGGTTTACAATAATAGACACCACACAATAGGTCGGCCCAAAAGATATTTGAAAATAACATGAAATGTGCAATTTGCACCAATTTCATCCAAGTCGGCTTGCGGTCCCAAAGAACTCGATCCAATGCATGTGAAGGAGGAGGAGAAATAATGGGAAGCACAAACTCCGATGTAGCCCTATATTAACTACTTCCCCTCTTTGTCTTTAGCACGCTCCACTTCACCATGCACTGCCATTAATACTTTGTCTAATTCGACAATAGGTGGCATAGGCAAAACCCTAATCTTCCTCTCAAGAGACTTGATTTCATCTCTTGACTACTTCACTATGTTATCCCAATCAGCCCTATTTGTTTGATACCTGTCAATAGCTACAATGTAAGTTGCAGCATTATCCAGCTAATGTTCAATAACAGGACTCTCATCGATTGGAGAGTAGACATCTCACCACCATTTCCTTAGCTACTCCAAACTAAGATGTTTCAGAGCAAACTTCTTTCTCCCTGTCATGATTTTAAAGAAGGAGATACACTTATCATAAATACCAGTCAAAGTGTCCTCAATTTTCCTCCCTTGTTTGTGTATCTTCTTCAAGGCCCTTTTCCTCATCTGCAGAATCTCAAACCATTCCCAAGGCTCTACAACCCTTGATAAAGGAAGAATTCCATCCTTTATCAGTTGATCCTCAGTATGCTCTATAAATGTCTTTGTTTTCTGCAGCAGGAGATCTATATCCTCCCTATCCTTGGCCAGCACATTTTTTAGCCAATCAATTGATCTCATTGCATCCCCTATAGTTGACAAGATGTCCTTGATGGCACCATCTCCCTTGGTTTGTACCCCTTGCAACCAACCGACTATAGCATGTGAGGTGACCTTCATCCTTTCAAGCTCTGATATTGTTTCCTGAGGTAAAAAACCTACAGTAGAGGAGGAAGAACTAATAGACTGCAAGGGTTTCATCAACTCCTACAAGTACCTCTTTAGTTTCTAATTTTACTTTTCCAACTCATGCTTAGTTTGCACCTCCTTCCTCAATCTTCCAATGATCACAGCACTGGAGCCTTCATACTCCTCAATGTATTTTTCCATGGAGGCATGCCCTAAATTGATGGTCTGCACATGATAATCTTTTGTAGTCACCCCATCTCTATCTTTATCAGGAGTAGGAGTAGCAATATGAACCACCCTATTATTCACTTCAACTCTTTCAATTTTGGAAATGACCCTAGCTTTCTTCTTTGTCTTTCCTTTTCCAATGTTAACAAGTAGGTCATCCCAATTGGGAGGAGTGTCTTCCACTATAACCAGTTTACTCTTCAGCTCTTTATCTAGCCAATTGAGAACAGTGGATTCTGATTGCACCCTATCCTGCTTGTCTTGTTCTTGTTGAACACTGGGTGCATCCTTCTTAATGCTTGGCTCTTCAGGGATCTCCCTAACTGAATTCTTCTTTTCTTTACATTGATCCTCCCCTTTGTCTTGTACTGGTGAGGGAATCTTGGCCAGTATCTCCTCCTTTTGAGGGGATTTATCCTCATTTACCTCTATAGGCGAAATGGCATAAGCCACCAAAGGAGACTGCATTACTTTATCTATTTATGCCTCTATATTTTAGAGATATCCCTACTAGAATTCTTCTTCTCCCAAGTCATTAGGGTCTTCAACATTCTTTGGCTCATCAGGCACACTGCTAGTCTCTTGAGAAAAGGGACTGTCTTCATGTTTAGTGACAAGAGTAGTCACACAAACACTTCCTTTTAGTGCAACATCCTTTGGGGAAGGAGTCCTTGAACTCCTCATATACACTTCTGTCTTCTCCCCTGAACTCTCTACCTCCACCATAGGTGGCTCAACCTCATCTATTCTGGAAGTTTCCTTTTCCTTTTGTGACAATTCCACAAGTCTTCTTTTCTTGGATAAAGGAGCAGTGGCATCCACTTCTTCCTTTTCATCTTCATATTTCTCAGCCCCTTTTCTCCTTGAGACATGCCTTCTCTTTTTGGAAATGGGCTTTCTTTGTTTTCCTGCTTCTACTACCTCTTCTATATGAACATCTTGAATCTTGATTTTGAAAGGAGAGCCCACCTTGGCTTTACCTTTGGGATCCTACTCATGTGACTGTCAGAAGTGGAATGGGATTCCAAGTCTCCCATTAAGTCATAGGTACACTGTACAACTTCACTCTCCAATTCCAACATCATGTGCTTAAGCCACAACTTGGTGTACTTAATCAATGGAGTCATAATCTGCTCTAGTTTTGTATTTTCCTCCCCAAACCAATCAACCTCTCCAACTGGCTTGTCCTTCACAACTTCAAAGATATGGCCCTGAATCAGATTCCCATCCTCCTCAACTTGATCATGAATTGCATTTATGTTATATAACCGTACTAAGTTCACTGGCAGCCTGGAGAACTTCTTCTTTCTAACTTTGAATTCATCACCAAGGTTAGCCCAATAATCTTCTATGTTATCCTTGTGACTATATTCTCTGCTAGCCTTCTTCTCTGCTTCACTGTTATATCAAACCTAGTCCTCTTGGAATGGAAGGAGAGACCAAGAGTGTTCATCTCTTCTTCAGAATCATGGGTTGATTGGATAGAAGGGCATACCTCATTAGTGCCTATCTTCAAAGGGAAGTCATTAGCAAAGCCTGTCTTATGTTTCTCCCCTTTCACAATCACATCAAAGTGACATATTTTCCTTGTGACCTCCAACAATATAACATGGTCTATTGGATACCTTGGAATTCTATACGGAGCCCTCTAACAACCATCAATTCTTATGTAAGAAAAGGTAGGAAATTGAATGAACCAAGCTACAAACCTTTTGATCAATTCCTTAGCCTTGTCCAAAATTTGAATATGCTCAGCATTCTAAATTAACCTAGTGATGTACGTGGTGAATTCATCATTGACCTTCCTATAACTTCCTCCACCCAAGTGTAGCTGTGGATACACTTTATAGATTACATCCTGCCCAAACACACCTCTGGTGCTCAGTCCCTTGTATGGGTGAAACCTTACAAGTGCATACACCACATAGGGATTCATTGTGAAGGTCTTTGTCTATTGGACATTGCACATCTTCTCATGTATTATTGCACTTATAATGCTTGCCCAGTGATAATCTATACCTTGCTCCATCCGAGCAATAACATTAAACATCCAACTCTCAAATACCCCTACACTTTTCAATCCTACCACCCTGCTAAGGAGTTTGATAGCATCATAATACTCTCTCCTAAATTTGAGTTTGACCAGCTACTTGGGCAACTTGGAGAAGTGAGTCTTGGGATTCTCCAACCAAGAGTTGATAACATGTTGGGACTTGACAACCTTCTCCTCATAATACTTCCTGCCCGAATCCATATCAAAAGCCATAACATGGGACCGATCAGGCATGTCAAAGGTCTGAGCTATGGATACAGGGTCGAAGTTTGCCACAATTCTTCCTTGAGGACCAATTATCCTTTGTGCACCCCTGTCATAATTCCTAGCAAACTCAAGCACCAACTCATAACAATGGATCATAGAAGGAAATCCAGCCACATTTGTCAACCCAGACTCCAATATCCTTCTGGCCAATAAAGGATGATTTTGTGCTACCATCCCTACCTTAAATTCTTTGTAGTCCCACATTCCAATGTTTGTATTAGTGATCTTTGACTAGACGGAAGTCAGCCTGCTTTCTGGGATCCTACTCTTTATATCCATCTTAACCCTTTCTGCCTCATAGATAGTTGAACCTTCAACACCTCAATTCATCACCTTTCCTTTGCCTTGCCCAACAACAGCTTGTCCTGATCCTACGTTCAAACAATAAAGACACAAAAACAAGATCCATGATAAGAAAAATTCCTAAAGACCATATCAAATCAACCATCTCAAATTTTGGGTTTTAGCCCCCCTCGCAGAATCTAGACTGGAGAGGAATTCTGAGGAATCCGGACCAAGTGGAATCCAAAAAAATAGGCATATATGTATCCACATAATTTTTAATCAATCAATTTAACCAAGGAATCATTTGATACACCCTAGCATACGTTCATTTAATCATCAAATGTATAATTACCAAGCAAATCCTCATGCAACCACCAAATTCTTCATTCTCAACAAAACCTTCAAAAAATATGCCTTAGACGAAAATCCCTGAGAATGACAATAGTTTCAATATTCTGGGAAAATGAAGGAGGTGCAGAACCCTCGAGAAAATCATGAGGGTGTGTATTTTAGTGAAGTTAGTGCAATTCTACCATTTAAGCCCAAATTCGGGAAAATGACCAAGCAATGGACAAACCGGGGAAATCCGAAGGTAGCATACATCTGCGAGATAGGTAAAAATCCAGATTAAAGCACATTGCGAAGAACAAAGAGAAAATAGGAAAATCAAGGAATTCTGGCAGATAGGGGATTCCACGAAGACACTGAAAGCCCGAATACCCACATTTTCTCTCGACGTCACTCAAATTAATCGAATGACCACAAATCTGACAACCTGGAGCTTGACATCAACTTGACCTAGACCTCCCATGGATCACCTTTGAATTCAAAACCCACTTTATAGTAAAACAAGAGGGATTGGCCATGCCCTAGGTCGAAACCCTCAAACTCCCGCCATGAATTCATTGAACAGACTCAGGCACAACTTGCTTGCCCAAAAGGATTTTACAGAAAATTCATGGAAAATACAAGCAAGCTACCCCAGGATAAACTCAAAAGGTAAGCTCAAAACATCCACCCAAGGAAGAGGCACTCAAATAAAATGGGAAATCCCCAAGTTTCAAAATACAAAATGCCAGACTGGCCAAACAAACCCAAAAATGTCAAGGAAGCACATGCACTGAACCAGCAAAAGGCAAAAGCAACGTGAATAGTATGAAAGCGCACAAAGTAATCCATTTCAATCATAAAAGAGAGACAACATTCATGTATATACCATGAAGATAGAGAAATCGAAACAAAGGAAGCTAGCTAGAAACCCCAAAGCATGAGTAGAATGCAAATGGCGCACAGGAAATCCAAATGCAACAATCAAATTCACTCTGAAACACACAATCCAACAACAACACCTCAGGTTCAAGCACTCCAAACTCAAATGGCCAAAAAATAATAAAACTTAAATGGAGTAAGACTTCCCATAAACCAATATAACACTGCCTAAGAAGTTGTGCAACTGAGCATTAATGCAATTGACAAGATAGATTAAACCAAACTTGGGAATCTGACAAAGCAACGGAGTCCAGAAAAGCCGGCCATAATGGATTTCCGCAAATGACCAAAATCCCGGACCTTCAATGAAAAACAACCATCACCGGGCTTCGAAAGGAAACTGGGAAATTCCACCAAGAGTGGATTTTCCCGAAAACAGTGAAAAACTTGGAATGAGCCCAGAACTTAAGGTTTTCAATATAAATCATAAATGGACTATTCCAACAGGAAAGATGGACATCAAATCACATGCCCAAGCAAGCAAAACCCTAAAATAGAAAGGCCAAGACACCAAAAGCGAAAACCAAAAAAGCAAGAAAGAGGATCCCTACTTTCAGTAGGGCATGTGTGCAAAAAATTGCACAACAAATGGCGACTCCGCTAGGGAAATGCTCCAGAGCATTTCAAGAACAAACTAGAATCAAGAACCCAAAATCTCCGATTTCATTCCTTACCAGGACACCTATGAAAAAAAATTTAGAAACCACTTGAGCAAGAAGACCTTTTCTTATACTTGGGTCCAAGCACGTGTATTTGCATTTATTTCCTATTCCTTAGGTGTAATGGGAAACAGAGCAAATATGACCAAGCTACATAAAAGTTCTAACTTCAAAAGCAATATGGATAGAGCCTCGCTGCCACTCAGGTGTCCATAGCCCCGATGAGGTTATCATTGTGACCCTCCCAAGCATAGCTCTACTTCCATCTAGGTGTCTATAGCCCCGATAGAGATACTAGGATACCCATGATAAGGTGAAGGTTATTTTAATTTTCAATACTTTCTTTTCTCTTTTCTCTTTTCTATTTTCAACATTTTTCATAGACCCTTTTCTTTCACCTCGTAAGCAATGAAACTTACACTCAAGGATGAGGAACATAGTGGCACTGAAGCAAAATATAAGATTTTTCACCAGGCCAAATTACACAAGAACCGTATGCAATTCCAAAATCTTTAAATTTAGTGTGAAGGTGTGAGACCCAAATATATTCCAAAGTTCATCCAAAACAAGTGACTCTAATTCCAACTACAAGGGACATCAGATAAAGGAATTCCACCACTTGACTTTGAAAAACTGATTAGATCTTATAAAAGAAACTTCTAGAAAAACCCCAGGCGAATAGCCTATTATATAGATGCAACAACCCCAAGAAAGCAAGAAACCCAAAGCAAAAAACAAAATGGAAAAAGGAAAGAAAAACGAACTGAAGCAAACCTACACTAACCAAAGCAAACAAGCAAAGAAAAGTAGAAAGCAAACCTACTATAATTATGTACAAGAGAGAATTGTAAATAGCACAATATTGGAAGTAATGCTTCAAATACTACCCATTGATAGGCAACGAGATATCCTCACCAATGAGGATTTTCAGGTGAAAAGCATTATCTCCCAGAATTTTTGAAATCTGGTAAGGGCCAAGCTAGAGTTTATCAAATTTACCATGCTCTCCTCTACGGTCGTGGGCTTTATCCTAGTAGAGAACTTAGTCATATATTCTAAAGGCTTTCACCTTATCTCTCCTATCAAACCACCTTTTCACGACGCCCTGATGTTTAGAGAAGTTTTCTAGGGCTTCATCTCTTTTCTCTTCAAGTTGTAACAACTCAGCCAGATGGGCTTCACGCTTATCCTCCTCATTGTATTATTCATTTATGAACTGCAAGGTAGGGATCTTCAATTGGATGGGAAACACAGGTTCCAAACCATACACTAGGTGATAAGGAGAGGTTCCTATAGATGCCTTCCGTCTAGTACCGTCTGCCCATAGAGAAAATCGGAGTTGGGTGTGCCAATCCTTAGGATTTTGTTCTAGTAACTTACGGATGACTGTTAAGAGATTCTTATTGGAAGACTCAGCTAGACCATTACCCTGAGGGTAGTAATTGGATGCAAATTTAATGACAATTCCATGATCAAAAGACCAATTAGAAAGTTTTAATGATGCAAATGTAGGACCGTTATCACAAACTAAAGACAATGGACAACCAAAACGATTAACAATACCTAACTCGAGGAAATTAATTACCACATTAGAAGTACATTTCTTACAGGCAAGAGCCTTGGTCTATCTAGTAAAATAATCAGTTATGGTGAGAATATACCTGTGGTCCGCAGAAGATGGAGGATTGATTGGACCTATGAAGTCCATTCCCCACTGGGCAAATGGTTTTACCTCTATGACCGGCTGAAGTGGAAGGGTTGCATGTTTTTCCTTACTTGCTGCAGTTTAACATACATGACAAGTCCTGACATAGTGGTGTGCATCCTTAAATAAGGTAGGCCAATAATAGCCCGCCCTTAGGATTTGATTGGCAGTGGATGATGCAGAACCATGGAATGTGCCATATATTTTATAGAATTCAATCATCACTCTAGTAGCTTCTTCCTTCCCCAGACATATTAATTACACACCCTCATGATTTTTCTTATACAAGATAGCTCCTTTCATCATAAAAATTCCACTCTTCAGGCACAGGCTCACCTCTGAATGACACTAAGGTGATCAAGACATTGTTGGTTCAATAAATAATAAATGATTTCATCATACTAGTCTCCCATAGATACCTCTTGGAGATGATAGTGCTGAACTATGATATCTGGACCTGTCTCGTACATTATCTTCATCAGTCCCTGTCCTCACTAATTTCATGGGTTGAATCTCTATATAATATTCTTGTAACATAGTCATCCATTTGGCTCTTCGTTCACCTAGCTCATTCTGCATTAGCAGCATTAGTAGTAGCTTCACCATAGGATCAAGCACTATGAAAAAAACCTTATTCCTCATAATATAGTGTTTGAACTTTTTCACTGCTCTGACCAAAGCATAGGCTATTTTTTCCACATTGTGATATCTCAATTTTGCATCTTTTAAAGGAGTACTCATGAAGACTATAGGATGCTCACCGCCTTGATTAGACTTTTGGGTTAACATTCCAGCACAAGAGTGATCAGAATAGAATGAACATATGCAAAAGGGCTTACCATAATCTGGACTCACCAACACTGGAGCCTCAACAATAGCTTTCTTAATTTTTGTAAATGCCTCCTTAGCTTCTGCATTCCATTCCAATTTTGCCTCCTATTTCAACATAACATTCAAGGGCTTCACTATCTCTGCAAGTCTAGTGTTAAATTTTCTAACAAAGTTAATCTTCCCAAAGAATGACATCATTTCTTTCTTGCTTGCAGGAGGCCGAATCTTCAAGATAGCCTGTATTTATTTAGGATCAATAGCAATACCCTATTCTGAAATAATATGTCCTAGTAATTTTTCTTCTACGACTCCAAAAATGCACTTCATGGGGTTAAGTGAAATACCAAACTCTCTGCACCTTTGGAATACTTTGCATAAATTTGCTATATGATTACCTCATTTCTTAGAGAAAATTGTCAAGTCATCCATATAAATAATGATGCACTTACCAATTATGCCCTTAAAAGAAATATCCATAGCTCTCTGGAATGTAGCTCCAACATTGATTAATCCGAAAGGCATCCTTCTATAAGGAAACGTTCTCCATTTTGTAGTGAAGGAAGTTTTATGTCTATCTTCATATTGCACCATAATCGGGTTGTATCCAGAATACCCATCCAAAAAGGACATCATCTAAGATCGATTGACAATATGAAGTACTTCATCTAGTGAAGGAACTGGATAGTTATCTTTTTCCAATGCTCTATTCAGATTCCTAAAATCAACACAGTCTAATTTCTCCATTATTTTTTCTTATCGGAAACAGATTTGTAACCCAGGTTGAATGCCTCACTGGAAATATAATTCGTGTTGAAAGTATCTTTTGCACTTCCTTCTGAATGATGGGTTCTAATAGAGAATTTATTGGTCTTTGTCTCTGTCTGAATGGTTTGACATTTGACCTCAAGGGAGTGGTGTGTGTAATGATTGAAGTATCATATGTCTTTAAATCTTCATAAATCTAGGCTATCACATCATGATATGTGTGCAAGGCATCAATAATCCCTTTTCTTTCTTCTAGAGTACATACCTTACCAATAAAAATATTCTTCATGTCATCTAGTGTCGCAATATTATATGTTTCACACTGGCTATTGAGAGACTCCCTTTTTGCTTGTTAAACTGGATCTCTTATCTTATCCAAATCAAAAATTTGTTTAGGTTGCATCATACCTCTTGGGATAGTGTTGGTCTTTAGGTTAATGATTCCTCCCAAGTCCATTTATGCCTCTTGAGGCTCTATCTCATCAATGACTTGAGAGGCAAACACATCACAACTTGTAATAAAATCCAAAATATGCTTATCATCTTCAAATACCTGGAAGTTGGTAATGTTGTCGGGTACTGAAGGTACTGGAGTGAGTTCAACTGTAAAAAATTTCAATCCTGAAAGTGATAAAGGTTACAATCTACTAACAACCTATGCTAGAGATTTTGCAACTTGGTTCCTACTTCAAGGGATCAACTGGATGTTGAAAACATCGAATCCCTCAATGAGCTCCCACACTCTATGCCTATAATTAGTCATCCTCCTATCACGGCATGAAAACTATTTCCTCACCTACTTGACTACCAACTCAAAGTCTCCAAAAAATTGTAATATCTTAACTTTATTCCTTGATGCCATTAAAAACCCATGGATCAAAGCCTCATACTCAGCGACGTTATTAGTGCATTGAAATTGGAGTCTGTGAGCAATGAAATAATTCTTACCTTTAGGACTGATCAACTCAAACCCTGCTCTAGCATCTTGCTTAGATTTGGATCCATCGAATCTCAACATCCAACAACCATCGGGCTTTGATTGTTTTAGTTCACCTTTCATTTTAATGAAAATATGGGGCTTCTCAGGAAGCATTGGGCTTTTACCCTTATCATTATTTAACTCCTTCTATATATTGAGTCTGATAGTTGGGATTGGGTTAATGCATTTCTATACCTACTCCATAGCAGTCTGACATATGTCACATTCCATCTCAGAGTGAGGAGCATCATGGACTTTGCACTGATTGGGGAGCAATAGTTCTTCAAAATTCATACTTCCTCCCAGTTGGATCTGATTCTCCATACACCTTTGGATGAATTCTTGAAATTTATCTAGCAAACTAAGCTGCATTTCCTCTTGGTCATTTGTTTCATCTGCTTGTTCAATCAGTGTTCCAGAACCACTGAACTCTGATATGAAATCATCTAAGGGGCCCTGCAACATAAATACCTCTTCATTCTCTGAGGTTCATGCAGCCAACACATAATTCCCCATGCTAGCCTCTATCACTAATACCTCATTTGAAATATTCTAGTATTGAGTGATTACATACTTCATTCTGGGTTATCTTTCAATTTTGATCTGATTTGAAACTCCTTTCCATGGTAGCCACATTTGAGAATGGTCTGTAGATGTATACCCATTTAACGTCTTAGTGAAATCCCAACCCAAAATGAAACCATAGGTATCACGAATATCTACAACCTGAATGTTGATCACTTGTTGCACCCTTGGATCTGATGCAAGTTGCATGGGGATCATGTTCAACTCTCCTACTACACTTACCTCTATCTTGTCCAATTGAGTGACCTTCTTTTTAGAGGCTATATGGGTAATACCTAATTCTTTACAAACAACAAAAGGAATAACATTTGTAGATGGCCCTGAATCCAAAAGACAATTATGCAGATTCTTCCCAAAGATACAAACATAAATTAGGAAAGGAGTGGTTTCCATCTTGCCTTGAAACAAACTCAATTGGGTGTCAGCTTGTGCAACTTGACCCTTATCTTTATCTCTCCCTTTGTCTATAGGTGGGATCTAACCCCTAGAGGCCTGTGAACCAGAAGATCTAGCAAAAGCTCCATTGGTAGTTACTCCCTGTGGTGTTGTGTTCGAACTGAATGACCCCAAGACTGCATTTCTAATAGCAGGGAATCTTAATAACTCAAAAGAATAAAGAATTACCTTTAATTTCTTGAATTCCTCTATTACATATTCAATCAATTTCTCCACATTCATATCAACATGGGTTTCCTTGCAGCCACCAGCCTGTCTATCCTTTGAAACTTCAACATTGTTTCCCTTTGACAAGTATTGTGCTGGCACATGAGGATAAGGTGGATTATTACTAGCTTACAAATCTAGTGGAGTAGTTAAATTATTGGGAGGGATAGAAGTAGTGAAATGACCTTCAACTTGTGGATTCCTGTTAGGCCTATTCCTCAAATCATATTTCTTTGTTGGTTGCTGAAACATCTGAACTTATTCAACACCAACTTCCTCCTCATCCAAGGGACCATGATCATTCTCACTTTCCTCATTAAACAATTGAGAGATTTTGTCCTCATTTAACACCTGCTCCACCTCACCATCCTAGTCACTGGACTCTTCTTCTGCTTCATTATCCTCACCTTTTGGGAATGGGGCATGATTAAGTACTAATACTAGAGAATCATAGGATTTGAGGGCACAATATCTTGACTATTGGAATTGTTCTCAACTTCATACTGAAAGATGGAAGTAGCAGTCTGAAACTTAGTGCAATCTAACTCAGGATTCCTGGCTTGTCTTATGGAGCTTGCACTATCTAGACAAAGTTGCCTCTGCCAAATATACACCACTTGGAGGCTTCTCCTAAGTAGAAGGTTGATCCAATGGAGTGGGAACCCCTCTATTATTAGGTCTAGTATTCCATGGCCATTTCTACCTAGGTGGTTGCCTTCTATCGAATCCTTGTCCACCTTGTTGCCCCCTGTCATAATTCTAGTCAAAGCCTTGTCCACTTTCAAAGTTTTGATTTCTGTCATAATACTGCCCTCTATCAAAGTTTTGTCCTCTATCAAAGTTCTTGTTCTCTTTGTTGTAATTAGATTGCATGTTCTTCTAAGCAACCTGAAGTTGGCTATTTTGATTTCTCAAATAGTTCACCTCCATATTCAGTTTCTTCACCTACTCAGATAACTCATCCAGTCACTCCTTATCTAAACTGTTAGGTGGTGTTGAATTCGTATTACTAGGAGGGTATCCAGGTATTCCTCCAAAACCAATAGCCTAATTTAAAAATTCTGAATTTTGCAAGTATGTAGGAAAACCATCTTGTTGCTACGGATGAAGTGGTTGATTGACCCTTTGCTGAGGATAAGAGGTCATAGGCTGAGCTTGATTTATTGGAGGACCTGGATGAGGGACCAAAGGTAATGAGGGTATTGGATTCATTATGGGAGCATGATTAGTCAAGGCCTGGTTGAGAGCTTGGACTTTTCTAGGTTGAGCAACAAGTCCTAAGGATGGCAGAGGTCTTGATAAATTCTGCCTCAAGTCCATGCTGACCTTAACAGCCTCTGTATATGTAGTGAGAAAATCAGTTGGGGGATTAGTCCTCCATTTAAGGAAGGTGGCCGTAAGGCTGTCCAGGGATTCAAAGTAAACTTTTAGGGCAGTGGCATCATCTACAACATAAGTAGCCTAGAGTCTAGTGTAAGCTCGATGGAGCCTATCATTAAATGACCCTATAGGCTCATTAATCTCCCTCTTAACTCTGGTAAATTGCATGTAAAGTTCATTTGCGCTAATGGGAATTTTAAACTTCTATAGAAATGTAGTTTCCATTTTTTCCCAATTATTGATAGAGGTAGCAGATAAGTGGTTATACCAATAAAAGGCATCCTCCCCGAGGGAATAATGGAAAATCCTGCATGCAACATCTTCATGGTTAATTCCTCTATCCCTTAGATAGGTCTGGGAAATCTTGATATGCTCCGTTGTCGTCCTATTGAGATCATGAGTATAGAATTTAGAGCAAAAATGCTCAGGGTTCTTGGGCATGACATTGTAATTATTGAAAATCAATGGAGATGGTTTTTTGGAAAGGAAAGACATTCGTGGAGGTGGGGGCAGTAATGGCTGATTTATGGTTGGTTGGGGCTGTGGAATAGGAATTACTTCAGAATCGGATGAAGATGAGGATGATGGAGATGATGGAAGTGGCTGAGCGGACGATGATTCTTCCCTCTTGTTGGTCCTTCTTGACCTAGTGGGAGCTTGCAATTCTTGAAATTCCTCTTCTCCTGGAGTAGATCTGGTTCTTTTACTAAACCTCTTAGGAGAAATGGCAAACATAAATCGATCCATCTTGCTTATTCAAGGCCCTCCTTCTAGTGCCAATCTTTTGATGATGTTTTCTGCACAACAAATTAGATAGAATATGATATCCTATCTCTCTTGAAAGGTAAATCTCTATTGAAAAGAGATAACCCCAAGGTCTCTAATGTCAAGTCTTGACAATGAAAATAAAACAACTCAGAGATAAAGTGAAAATGCGGGTAATCACAAAGGGACCTTACTACAAGCAAATACTAAACTTGAATTTATCAGATCTAGCAATATGTTGATACTTCAAACCCTAAAGTTAACCCAGATAGTGAAAGAAATAACAAAAGATAAAGGTTCCAGAGATAATTCTAAGACTGATTCTAATCCTAAGATTGATAATGCAAAAGATAAGATGCTTAAAGTGGACCGATCCCTCATAAACTACTTTATGTTCAACCCAGATAAACCTGCAATCTTACAAAAATAGTGCAATATTCTAAGGTGTTAAAGATTTTAAAATCATGCATATTAATTCTAGACAACCCTATTGAAAATGAAATGAACAAACATTCATAATTGAACTAAGCACAATTTTAAGTCTAGGCTAAATTTTCAAAACAACTAATAATCAGTTAACTGCAAAAAGTATGGACTAGAGATCGCTGCTAAAATTTTAAGCATAAAACCCTCAACATCATCAAACCATCTAACAATAAACTTAAGCAATTCTAAAGATAGAATATCAAGAACCATGCCAAATAAAACTCAACACAAGAAAGATACCAAATCACAATATACTTACTTATATTAAATCACACAAAGTGGCAACAATTCCAGTCTTCTGTTACAACACTTGCTAAACCCTAACCCTAATTCCTACTTTTACAATTCGCTCAAATGTGAAATTCTTCTAACTTTTCTACTACTAATCTATATGTTACAAATGAGGCATCATGCCAAATTTATAGAGAACCCCCCAAGATAAGTCGACCCAAATAAGGGTTTACAATAATAAATGCCACATAATAGGTCGGCCCAAAAGATATTTGAAAATAATATGAAATGTGCAATTTACACCAATTTCATCCAAGTCAGCCTGGGGTCCCAAAGAACCCGATCCCCTGCATGTGAAGGAGGAGGAGAAATAATGGGAAGCACAAACTCTGATGTAGCCCTATATTAACTACTTCCCCTCTTTTTCTTTAGCATGCTCCACTTCACCATGCACTGCCAGTAATATTGTCTAATTTGGCAGTAGGTGGCACAGGAAAAACCCTAATCTTCCTCTCAAAAGACGATGTCATCTCTTGACTGATTCACTGTGTTATCCAAATCAGCCCTATTTTTTTGATACCTGACAATAACTACAATGTGAGTTGCAACATCATCCAACTGATGTTCAATAACAAGACCCTCATCGATTGGAGAGTAGACATCTCGCCACCTTTTCCTTAGCTGCTCCAAAATGAGATGTTTCAGAGCAAACTTATTTCTCCCTATCATGATTTCAAAGAAGGAGATACACTTCTCATAAATACCAGTCAAAGTGTCCTTAATCTGCCTCCCCTATTTGTGTATCTTCTTCAAGGCTCTCTGCCTCATCTGCAAAATCTCAAACCATTCCCAAGGCTCTGCAACCCTTGAGAAAGGAAGAATTCCATCCTTTACTAGTTGATCCTTGGTATGCTCCATAATTGTGTTTGTTTTCTGCAGCAAGAGATCTATATCCTCCTTATCCTAGGCCAGCTCAATTTTTGGCCAATCAATTGATCTCATTGCATCCTCTGCAGTTGACAAGATGTCCTTGATGGCACCATCTCCCTTGGTTTGCACCCCCTACAACCAACTGACTGTAGCATATGAGGTGCCCTTCATCCTTTCAAGCTCTGATATCATTTCCTGAGATAAGAAACCTACAGCAGAGGAGGAAGAATTGATGGACTGCAAGGGTTTCATCAACTCCTACAAGTACCTCTTTAGTTTCTAATTTTCCTTTTCCAATTCATGCTTAGTTTTCACCTCCTTCCTCAATCAACCAATGATCACAGCACTCGATCTTTCATACTCCTCGATGTCTTGTTCCATGGAGACATGCCCTAAATTGATGGTCTACACATGATAATATTTTGTTGTCACCCCATCTCTATCCTTATCAGGAGTAGGAGTAGCAATATGGACCACCCTATTATTCACTTCATCTCTTTCAATTTTGGAAATGACCTTGGCTTTCTTCTTTGTCTTTCCTTTTCGAATGTTAGCGAGTAGGTCATCTGAATTGGGAGGAGTGTCTTCCACTATAATCGATTTACACTTCAGCTCTTTACCCAACCAACCGGGAACACTGGATTCTGATTGAACCCTATCCTGCTTGTTCTGTTCCTATTGAACACTAGGTGCATCCTTCTCAATGCTTGTCTCTTCTGGGATCTCCCTAGCTGAATCCTCCTTTTCTTTACATTTCTCCTCCCCTTTTTCTTATACTAGTGAGGGAATCCTTGCTGGTATCTCCTCCTTTTGAGTGGATTTATCCTCATGTACCTCTACAGGAAAATTGGCATAAGCCACCAAAGGATACTGCATTACTTTATCTATTTCCGCCTTTGTATTGTAGAGATCTCCCTCCTAGAATTCTTCTTCTCCCAAGTCCTTAGGGTCTTCAACATTCTTTGGCTCATCTGGCACACTACCAGTCTCTTGAGAAAGGGGAATGTTTTAATGTTCAATGATAGGAACAGTCAAAGGAACACTTCCTTTTAGTGCAGCATCCTTTGGGAAAGGAGTGAGGTATACACTTGTGTCTTCTCCCTTGAACTCTCTACCTTCACAATAGGTGGCTCAACCTCCTTATCTGTTTTGGAAGTTTCCTTTTCCTTTTGTGATAATTTCACAAGTCTTTTTTTCTTGGATAAAGGAGCAGTGGCATCCACTTCTTCCTTTTCTTCTTCATGTTTCTTATCCCCTTTTCTCCTTGAGACATGCCTTCTCTTTTTGGAAATGGGCTTTCTCTGTTTACCTACTTCTACTACCTCTTTTGTATGAACATCTTTAATCTTGATTTTGAAAGGAGATCCCACCTTGGGTTTACCTTTGGAATCCTTCTAATGTGACTCCTCAGAAGTGGAATGGGACTCCAAGTCTCCCATTAAGTCATATGTGCACTATACACCTTCACTCTCCAATTCCAATATCATCTGCTTAAGCCACAACTTGGTGTACTTAATCATCAGAGTCATAATCTACTCTAATTCTATCTTTTCCCCCTCTAGCCAATCAACCTCTCCAACTGGCTTGTCCTTCACATCCTCAAAGATATGGCGCTGAATTAGATTCCCATCCTCCTCAACTTGATCATGAATTTCCTTTATGTTATACAACCGTACCAAGTTCACTGGCAACCTAGAGAACTTCTTCTTTCTAACTTTGAATTCATCTCCAAGGTTAGCCCAATAATCTTCTATGTTATCCTTGTGACTATATTCTCTGCTAGCCTTGTTTTGTGCTTCACTAGTTATATCAAACCTAGCCCTCTTGGAATGGAAGTAGAGACCAAGATTGTTCATCTCTTCTTTGGAATAATAGGCTAACTGGATAGAAGGGCATACCTCATTAGTTCCTATCTTTAGAGGGAAGTCATTACCAAACTCTGTCTTATGTTTCTCCCCTTTCACAATCACATCAAAGTGACATATTTTCCTTGTGACCTCCAACAATATAACATGGTCTGTTGGATACCTTGCAAGTCTATAGGGATCCCTCTGACAACCATCAATTCTTATGTAAGAAAAGATAGGGAACTGAATGAACCAAGCTCCAAACCTTTTGATCAATTCCTTAGCCTTGTTTGAAATTCGAACATGCTCAACACCCTGCAATAACCTAGTGATGTACATGGTGAATGCATCATTCACTCTCCTATAACTTCCTCCACCCAAGTGTAGTTATGGATACACTTCATAGATTACATTCTGTCCAAACGCACCTTGCAAGTGCATACACCATATAGGAAGTCATTATGAAGGTCTTTGTGTACAGGAAATTGCACATCTACTCATGTATTATTGCACTTATAACGCCTGCTCAGTGATAATATATACCTTGCTCCATCTGAGAAATAACATTAAACATCCAACTCTCAAATACCCCTACACTTTTCAATCCTACCACCCTGCTGAGGATTTTGATAGAATCATAATACTCTCTCCTGAATTTGAGTCTGACCAATTGCTTGGGCAGCTTGGAGAAGTGAGACTTGGGTTTCTCCAACCAAGAGTTGATAACCTGCTGGTACTTGACAATATTCTCCTCATAATACGTCATGGTCGAATCCATATTTAAAAGCCACAACATGGGACCAATCAGGCATGTCAAAGGTCCAAGCTATGGATACAGGGTCGAAGTTTGCAAAAAAAATTCCTTGAGGAACAATTATCCTTTGTGTACCCCTATCATAATTCCCAGCACACTCAAGCACCAACTCATTACACTGGAACATAGAAGGAAATCCAACCACATGTGCCAACCCAGACTCTAATGTCCTTTTGGCCAACAAAGGAAGATTTTATGTTGTCATCCCTACCTTAAATTATTCTTAATCCCTTACTAGATGGAAGTCAGCCTTCTTTTTGGGATCCTACTCTTTATATCCATCTTAACCCTCTCCACCTCGAAGATAGCCAAACCTTCAACACCTGAATCCATCACCTTTCCCTTGCCTTACCCAACAACAACTTGTCCTATTCCGCCTGCAAACAATAAAGTCACAAAAATAAGATCCATGATAAGCAAAATGCCTAAAGTCCATATGAAATCAACCATCTCAAAGTTCGGGTTTAGCCCCCCTCATGGAATCCAGACTGGAGAGGAATTTTGTTGAAATTTGGACCAGGCGGAATCCAATGAAACAGGAATACAGGTATCCACATAATATTTAATCAACCAATTTAACCAAGGAATCATTTGATACACCCTAGCATAAGTTCATTTAATCATCAAATGTATAATTACCAAGAAAATCCTCATGCAACCACGAAATTCTTCATTCTCAACAAAACCTCCAAAAAATCCGCCTTAGACGGAAATCCCTGAGAATGACAATAGTTTCAATATTCTGGGAAAATGAAGGAGGTGCAGAATATTCGAGAAAATCTTAAGGGTGTGGATTTTAGTGAAGTTAGTGCAATTCTACCACTTAAGCCCAATTTCAGGAAAACGACCAAGCAATGGACAAACCGAGGAAATCCGAAGGTAGCGGAAATCCACGAGACAAGTAAAAATATCGATTAAAGCACATTGTGAAGAACAAAGAGAAAATGGGAAAATCGAGGAATTCTGGCAAATAGGGAATTCCATGAAGACACTGAAAGCCTAAATACCCACGTTTTCTCTCGACGTCACTCAAATTGATCGAATGATCACAAATCTGAGGAGCTGGAGCTTGACATCAGCTTGACCTAGACCTCCCATGGATCACCTTTGAATTCAAAACCCACTTTACAGTAAAACAAGAGGGATTGGCCATGCCCTAGGTCAAAGCCCTCAAACTTTCACCATGAATGCATAAAATAGACTCAGGCACAACTTGCTTTCCCACAAGGATTTTACAAAAAAATTGTGGCAAATACAAGCAAGCTACCCCAGGATAAACTCGAAAGGTAAGCTCAAAACACCCACCCAGGGAAGAGGCACTTGAATAAAATGGGAAATCCCCAAGCTTCAAAATACAAAATGCTAAACTGGCCAAACAAACACAAAAATGCAAAGGAAGCACACACACTCAACCAACAAAATGAAAAAGCAACATGAATAGCATGAAAGTGCACAAAGTAATCCATTTAAATCATAAAAGAGAGATAGCATTCATGTACATACCGTGAAGATAGAGAAATCAAAACAAAGGAAGTTGGCAAGAAACCCCAAAGCACAAGCAGAATGCAAATGGCGCTTAAGAAATCCAAATGCAACAATCGAATTCACTCCCAAATGCACAATCCAGCAACAACACCTTAGGTTCAAGCACTCCAAAAGAGATAGGTTGTTCTCGAGTTTAAATATTGCCCAATGGAGGGAATTTTCTATGCATAGTAGATGAATGGTCATTAACCAAATCGAGCTAGGGTACTGGGTGAATAGATGACACTTTGATATGAAACTTTGGCCAAAGTAGTTTAAGTAGCCACTATTTAAACTGTCAGTTTACTGTGTTCCAGTATAACAATTCTAGTTCCATATTTTCATACTCGTAGTTGTAGCTACCGTATGATTAGGTTTTGGATTCTAGGACACAACACTAAGCTCAAGAAGGCTATTTTTTATGGGGTTTTACCAACCAATCTCTTTTTTGAAGGGTAGGCCCATCTTGCCATATGTGGTAGATGTGTGGGGGATTGCATTTGAGTCTATGGTTGACGAAAAAGTGCTTGAGTGATGCTTCTCCTCATCAGTTGGTGCTTGATATTTTCAGGGGATTTCTAGGACCATTTTTTACTAGTGCTAATGAAGCTCAAAGGATCTATCTATGTTTTCTTATATCCATTTCTATGGAATTTTGTAATGAAAGAAATGTTATCTTGAGAATTTATATAAGTCTTTGTTTGGGAAGGATTGTAATATTCAATTATAATGCAAATTAAAGGTTTAGATTATGTGTTATTTCAGATGTTCATATAGTATTTGAATTACAAGAAAAAAATTATCGCAATGAGTTTGAACATAGTTTTTTTACTTGAGGTTAAAATATAGTGAATTTTATTTTGTATTACAATTGGCATGTTACACATGGTATCAGAGCTACCAGGTGCAGCTCTGGAACCTATGGGCTCATTATGAAAGTGATGTGTAAGTCCTATTAGAAGATAATGGTTGAAAATTTCTTATGCCAAGATGGAAAGAGGAAAAGAACAAAGTGGAGACAAAAAAATGGAGTTGAAATTCTCGAAAGCTTGTTTAAGTTTGGGAATGGGAAGAATCACCCCTAGAGTTGAAATCTCCTGAACTAACCACTCAATATGATACACCTTGGATTGCAGAATAATAGGCAACCGAGTTTAGTAAAAGGGTTATGGAGGTTTATTGATGGTAAATTTATCCTACAAAATTGTTTAAATGACTCTAAGGGATAAGAAGAATTGAAATGAGCCCCTTATTGATAGCAACTAGTAGTTGCAAAGAGTCAAGGAATTAGAATTAAGTAGGGATATTATGAATCTATGAGCATGCTTTATTGGAAGCGAGCTAATTGATAGCATAAATTGGAAACTTATATTGAAGTAGGAAGTCAATGTTCTAAGAATCAAAAATAACTAAAGAGGTAAAAATAGGCTTGATAAACCCTTTGAAAAATTGATTTGATAAAAGGTTAAAATCTTGCAATGTTAATTAGAGTCAACAGAGAAAGTTGATACTTTTTGTAATCAGGGCTAAAATTTTAAGGTTAGGAAAATGATCATGTAAATAAGACCCTAATCAACAATGAAGCAAAAATAAGAATAAAGACATAAACATAATATATTTATATTGAGTGAAAAATGGAGCAAAAAGGTGGCAAGAAAAATTATTCAGAGGCACCGCTGGAGCTTGCGACTGAGGAAGAATCCATAGAAAGGGCATCATGTGGTCTCGGCGATCTGATGGAGTGCGACAAGAAGGCTCACGAGGGTTTAGTCTCTATTGATTTGTCTTTGGAGGTGAAAATGGATATAAAGATGTTGGGAGAGTTGTCAATTATTTTCAGAATCATTTCCCTACATCGAGGAGGGAAACGATTCATTGTTGGTTGGTGGAAAACTAGCTAAAGATGGAGATAATTAAATTTATGCCTAAGAGATTTTTTTATTACTATTTTTAGATCATAAGAGGACAAGAATGAGGTCCTAAGTGGAGGTTTATGGAGGTTTAGGGAAAGCTCGATTTACATTCAAAATTGGGTTCTAAACTTAATTCTGGTGGAATTGCAACCTTATGACAAGCCACTCTAGGTTCTACTCTATAATATCCCTCTAGATTATTGGGTAGAAGATTGTATAGAAAATATCAGTCGAAGTCTTGGAACGCTGGTTGGATTCGATGAAGAGTTAATTGAAAGTGACTCTTTTTTATATTTGTTCCTTCAGGTTGCATCTATGTGCGAGATCCCAAAGGAAATAATGTTGTGTTTCGACGGTTGTCCCTAGTTAGTGCCAATTAAGATTGAGGAAGAAAAATTCTTCTTTCTGAGATACGGGAGTAGAAAAAATTGTGAGGCCAAGTGTGGAAAAAAGCCAAGAGCCAAGATTTTGTGGTAAAAATACAAGTTCAAGTGGGAGGGTTTGGTCATGAAGATAATCATATATGTCTTGATACCATGGGGAATTGGAACCAACAAGTTCACACACCATCTCATATTCTAGGATATTAAAGGTGGGAACCAAGAGTTGTTCTACCAGAAACTTGAATTTAGGCATGCTGTCATGTATATCCAAGAGAGAGCCAATTGTAGCCATGGCATCTACAACTTTGTTCTAAACACGTGGTACCTAGAAGAATACAATTGTGTCAAATTATTTCCAAAAATAGTCTACCATTCACTTGTAGGGTGTGATATTTTTGTCCTTGGTGTCATAATCATCATTAACTTATTGAATTACAAGTTGAGAGTCACCATATAATTTCAAATGTGTCATCTTCCATTTAATTTCCATATGTAATCATGTAAGGACTTCATATTCAACTATGTTTTATGTGCATGGGAAAGTGATCCTAAATGACTTAGGGATAGTATCAACTTGAGGTGTGAGAAATAATTTACCCACTCCTGAACCATTGTTTGTATGTGATCCATCAAAATATAGTTTCCATGCCACTTTTGCATCTAACACAAAGAGAGATTCATCTGGAAAATTAGAAACTAGTCGATGATCTTCCATGGTGTGTCTGCAGGTTGATCTACATTAACCTATCCTTTGATATATTTTCCCTTGATGTACTGGATGTCATATTCACTAAGTATCATGACCCATTTGGATAATCGTCCTATTAATGTTGCTTTGTTGAGAAGATACTTTAATGGGTCTATCTTAGCGACCAATAATGTTTGATATTTAACATGTAGTGCCTTAGTCGTTGAGTAGCGAAAACTACAGCAAGACAAGCATTTTCTATTGGATTGTAATTTAGCTCATATCCAACCAAAGTGTGACTGATGTAGTATATTGCTCGCTCACGACCCTCATCATCATTATGTGTAAGAAATTCCCCTAGTGCGGATGTAGTTGCTGAAATGTATAGAATAAGAGGCCTTCCATCAACATGTGGCATCAACAATGGTGGTGTCAATAGGTATTATTTGATCTTTTCAAAATCATCCTGGCATTTTCCTATCCATACAACGAGAACTCCTTTTCTGAGTAAATGTTGGAAAGGATGTATCTTATCTGCCAACTATGCTATGAAGCATCTGATGGATTTTAATCATACTTGGAGTGTCCTTAATTGAATTATGTTGACTGGTGGAGGAATGTTCATTATGGCTTTCAATTGATTGAATGAATCCCACATCCAACAATTTCTTTAGTTCAGCCTTGACTAATAGTGCAATTTGCGGATACATTTTTTAGAGTTTTTTTTTGACAGGTTTAGCATATGGATATAATGGAAAATGATGTAGTATTAACTTAGGATCTAATCTAGGCATGTTGGCATATGACCAAGAAAAGTTAATTTGTCTTTCGATGAAGAAAGTTTGAGACTCAGTTTGCTCAGATTCTATCAAACATGTTGCAAAGTGAATTATCTTAGGACTATCTCTAGTGCCAAGGTTGATTTATTTTGATTTATTGATTAGAATTGGTGACTTCTCTTGGTTAATGGGGAGAATGTACAACCCTCCATCCTTGGGTACCTCAGAGCTCAATTTTTTCCCTCAAATATGTCCTTTCTTTTTACTTTTTATTGGTCCAGAGGCACCCTTTGGTTTTCATCTAAGGACTCTTTTTATTTTTTCATTTTTATTTTATTGTTGTTTACTTTTGTGACTAGAGGGGTGGATAGACTCCCTAAAATATGTCATGTTATCCAAGTCAATGGTAAAGCTAGCCTTATGGTCCCCACTAGGAATTCCTTCATGCAATCCCATGAACTCAGCTATTTTTTTGTCATTCTCAAAGATATCTAGGACGGGAGGGTTCCATTAATCCCAATCAATAAGTTGGGGATGAACTAAGGGCATGCCATCATCAAAAGTGTCAAAGTTCAAAGGGGTCAAGGTAAAGGCTAAATTATTGACATAGTTCCAAAAGAATTTTATAATGTCTTCCCTACTCCTAGGAGGGGTATGTATGGTTTTGACGTGTCTCATGATGGACAAATTTTGAAGCTTTTCTCAGATATTTCATTAGAAGTAGGTTCATCAGGTTCTCTAAATGTTTCATAAAGTTCATAGTCATTAGATGACTTGTCAGAACCCCATTCATATTCGTTTGAGTTTGTGGAATAGTACATTTGGCCATAGGTTTCATTGGATGTCTCGATAGCCTCAAAAGCATTCACTTCCTCTTGTAAAGGTGATGTGGTACTTGAAACACAATTCTTAATCGATTCAAACCCAACCCCAAGACCATTTGGTTGCTTAAAGATAATAATCGGCTCAATCCTGCCATCTTGATGTAACCCAGGCCCGCTATGTCCATCCTATCCTTTATCTTGCATAAGTTTAAAGAATTTACCATACTATTTTGTAGGTATTTGTGCGGGTGGAGGAGGTTTTTCATTGTCCTCTTTTTAAAGCCAAGATGTCACATCTTCTTCATTGATTATTTCTTTACTCAATTCTCCCCATTTTGTGAAAACATTGGTAAGAGGAAACTAAATAGTGATAGTGGTTTGCTTCTTGTTCGTCATTGGTTTACCATATGACTTAGGAGACATTATTTGACTGATATGATCTATCAGATCCATTCTTCCATTGTACTTGTCATACTTTGGGAATTCACAGTGTCTAGGAAAAGGTATCTGGCCGATTGTTGTGTCGAAAGGATAAGGAAAAATGTCCTTTATTGCATACCTTTTGGTACTCCCTTTCGTCATATCATGTATCTTTTGTTGTAACATTTGCATTTGGGATGTCAAAGTAGCAACTGGATCTATTTTTTGTGTGGGTTGCAATATTTCAGTCTCACTTGTTCCAAGTGCTTCCTTCAGACGATTTACATCAAAGTCCTTGGGAATTTTAGCACCTGATTCAGCCAACTCCATGTCTTATTCTAAGATCTTTTCCATAAATTTATGGAACTTGGGATCTTGTTGAGCTGTTTGAATATCCTCTGGAGTTATTTCATTCTTATCATTTTGGTTAAGATTGTTCCAAGGATTTTCTTCTGCCATTGCTTGCGATGTTTTAAGTTCTTCTTCTAAGAGTCTCTATTTTTGGGACCTAGTGAAGATTGGCATACAAATTTTTACACTTTCTTCTGAAATTTTGATCCTCTATGCTGGAAAAATGTCAATTGAACTTGTAACAAAGTCGAATAAGATGACTGATCTTATTGATAAGATTATGTTAAAAATTTGATTACTATACTTGGTTTCATGATAAAGGATGATAGTATCCTGATGATGAAACTTTAGTGTAGTAATTGATTGTGTATTTTATTTGACACTTATGATTTGAAAGATCTTGTTTCAGTTGATAAGATTGGAAGCTTGTATAAACCTATCTATTTTCGGTCTCTAGATAGTGATTCCGATAAAAAAAACTTATGTTCTGGTAAAAACTGTAGATAAATGACTGACTGGCCGACTGGTATGATTTTTGAACTCTTTGTTTTGAAAGTGCTAAAATAGAGTACAGACGCGCTATTTCCCAGAAGTGCTAGAATAGAGTTTTGAAGCACCAAAACAGGCAACAAAAGCGCTAAAACAGTGCCCGAAGGCGCTGGAAAAAGTGATGAAAGTGCTATCTTGATAGAAGCGCTGAAAGAGTGCCCAAAAGCATTGAAAAAGATGATGAAAGTGTTGTTTAATGAAATCGCTAAAATAAAGATTGTAAGCACTAAAAAAGTGACCCGAAGCGCTAAAACAGGTTTTCGAGAGTGCTTAAAACAAGACTTTTAAGACTCTCTATTGTAAAATTTGATCTAGCCTTGTGGCATACTCTATCATGGGTTGTGGAAAATAAGACAGATGTATGCGTTGACTATGGTTGTGAAACTATGTGAGAGCTCTCCTTTGGAAGAAGGCTCATGAATAGAGTGGCTCTACAACGTAATGAAGAGTGTGACCCCTAGAAAAATCATGATATCTATGGATGAATGTTCTATGTTGTAAAAAGATTTTTCGATTCTAATAAAGAAAACACCTTCTTCTTAAATCATCTCGATAACCGAAAGGTTTCTTGGGTTTGGTGATTTTTATTTTTCTCTTGACAAACTTGGTGGACTTTCACTTTCGAATCATGAATTTCTTGACCTAACTTGACTTGTTTTCAGGACGATTTTTAATCTAATTTTAATGATTTTTGTGAAAACACAACAAGCAATTGTGAGATAATTGTTTTAAATTGAATAGATCATGTATGTTCAAGAACCACTAATGGTCCTTATTGATTTTCATGGGTTGCTTTGAAAAAAGTTCACAAATCAGACAAACTCACACTTAAGGACAACTAGGTCATCGTTATACTCACAACCCACATCTTGAATTGCATTGACGCACACAACCATGTCACCCCCTAGAGGGCGTCCATATTTTTGTCATTTCCAGGTGTGTACTTAGAGTTGGATTTCTCATCCTCTGAGCAAACGGTCCTTGGCAATTATATGGTGAGTGTGTTGGGGGAAGATTCGTCCTTCCCCTTGCACCATGAGTATGACAATGTATGGTTACTGACTCAGCAGGATACTACTCTATGGTTTGTAGATAGGGCTTTTGTGTGGTGCGACAATTGATAAACTCCCTCAAGAGACCTCCCAATCTTTAAAACAAAGATTCTGGGGATGGTTATCTTGCTCACTACCTTCAAGTTGGACTTTCATCAACAACTTTCATTTTGATTATAGTGGGTTGGAATCCTTGGCTTTAGGCGTTCCCACTTAGGTCGTTCCCGTAGGGTGAGTACTTTTTCCCACTATGGCAGGCCTTCTAAAGGATTTAAATAAAGCATAAATAGCCTAAAATAAAGATGAATCTAGCACTTTGATCACCCAGTTAAGGGGAGAGCATAATCCTAATCACAAAAACAAGCACAACATATAAGTTGTTTTTTTTTAAGCCCAAAAAGACAATTTTCTAATCTATGTGAATTTTTTGCTTTACAAAAATCATGTTTTTTCTTTTTAACTAATACTATAAAAAGTGCGGTGACTACCCTAGGATTGATAAATTTTCTTTTAAGAAAAACAGAAAGTGGCTACCCTAGGATTGATACATTTTAGAAACCAAAAGTGACTACCCTAGGATTGATAAATTTTCTTTTAAGAAAAACAGAAAGTGGCTACCCTAGGATTGATACATTTTAGAAACCAAAAGTGACTACCCTAGGATTGATAAATTTTAGAAACCAGAAGTGGCTATCCTAGGATTGATAAATTTTAGTCTAACTGTGAAAAAAATAAAATCTGGCCTTAATACATTTCTATCAACAAAGCATTAGAATGTTCATATTGCAATACATAGAATTCCATCAACAAATTAATTTATTATAAGAAGACTATTTAACATTATGGGTTGTATTCATATTGTGAACATGATATATTTACTATTTAAATTGGATGGAAAGCCTTTAAAGTTAATAATGCCATTATAAATAGTACATTCTTAGAATTAGATATTTCCATTAAGTTCCAATATATGCAAATATTACAAACAATATATAATCACTTTTCTTTTTATACTTCAAAACTTGTCAGGTTTTGACGTGTCTCGTGATGGAAATTTTTTGAAGCTTTTCTTGGATATTTCATTAGAAGTAGGTTCATCAGCTTCTCTAAATGTTTCATAAAGTTCATAGTCACTAGATGACTTGTCAGAATCCCATTCATATTCATTTGAGTCTGTGGAATAGTAGGTTTGGCCATAGGTTTCATTGGATGTCTCGATAGCCTCAGAAGCACTCACTTCCTCTTGCAAAGGTGATGTGGTACTTGAAACACAATTCTTAATCAGTTTGAACCCAAGCCCAAGACCATTTGGTCTCTTAAAGATAATAATCGGATCAATCCTGCCATCTTGATGTAACCCAGGCCCACTATGTCCATCTTATCCTTTACCTTGCATAAGTTTAAAGAATTTACCATACTATTTTGTAGGTATTTGTGCGGGTGGAGGAGGTTTTTCATTGTCCTCTTTGTAAAGCCAGGATGTCACATCTTCTTCATTGATTATTTCTTTACTCAATTCTTCCCATTTTGTGAAAACATTGGTAAGAGGAAACTCAATAGTGATAGTGGTTTGCTTCTTGTTCGTCATTGGTTTACCATATGACTTAGGAGACATTATTTGACTGATACAATAATATTTCTTCATATGATACTCTCCACAACCTTTGGCTTGGACCTCTACCTTGGGAGTAGAAGATGGAGGGTTTGAAATAGAGACTTTAGAAAGAGTGGAAGGATCAATGTAATGGGATGAAGTGGATGATGATGCCTCTTGGTTTCCAAGCACTTTTTGTTGGGGTATTCCTCATAGGTTAGTGCAATATTGGAATGGATTAGGATCACTAGCTATGGTTATTTCAGTCTCGTTATATGGAAATTTGAGGTATTGATGGTATGTGGATGGAACGAATTTCATGGCATGAATCCATGGTTGACCTAAGAGAATTTTATATGGTAATTCAAGGTCCAAGACTTGAAAAGTGATGTCCATGACTGTAGGACCAACTCTGATAGGTAATGTTATGACTCCTTTAGAATTTCCTTATTCATCATCGTTGTTGGAAAAACAAGGATAGACAACTAAGAGGGGGGGGTGAATCAGTTGTTACCAAAATAAATCTTATTCAACATTAATCAACGACAAATTATAGTTTTAGTTAGGCACACAAAAACTTCTACAAACTCTTCCACACTCTGCTCAATCTCTATCACACTCTGCTTTTCTCTCAAATGATTTGACCGTTATTCACACATTTACATCACTTGCACACACCGAGAATACCTTGAGAACCCTTAAAAATGAGTAAACAATTGCTCTTATATATCTGCCATATGGATTTACATCAATTGCTCTATCAGCCATAAATAAATAATGAATTACAACTGTCAGCCGCAATACATGAATAAATCTTAATGCACACCAACACAGTCAATCATAAAATAGTGAGGACACAAACAAACAACTTAGAACATGCCAAACAATAAAATATTAATCCATAAAGATCCGCAACACGCTACCACCATCATGTCAGCCAAGAACATGAAAGATTAAAGCATACAATGAAAAATATTCAATCACAAACACGTCAGCCAATGTGAACGTACCAAAATAATAGAGAATGATCTAGGAACATCTCTAAACATCACAACAACATATGAAACAATGCAATTTACTAGACTTGCAATCTCATCTTCTAGAAAACACCTACTATAGTAGCTGAATAACTATAGGAACATAGAACTTCATAGCTTCCTTAATTCTTGATCAGTACCACTGAAACTTTTAGACAAAACACTTAATAGGCTCAACAACAAACCCTTTGGTGTGCACCTTCAGATCTTCAATGTACAAAACTTTCCAATATTCTGACCTGCTCAGCTCCATTGGCTGCCTGCAATATATTTATTACAATTTTCTCAATATTTTCAACATATATAGCCTTAAGCATCATCAATGCTAATACTGTTGACATCAATGACAACCACATATCAGAAATGCAACCACAACATCCAACAATTGTATGTCTTGATAACAATTCCTTTGGTAGTGTTTACACATGCATCCAAAAAGCCTAATGCCTTAACCAATTTTAAAGTGAAAATATTTAACCCTGCTCCTCTGTCTACCAAGACTCGTCTAACTTTGGCTTTATGGACACGGACTTCAAGATGTAAAGGGTCATTATTATTTAGCTTTTTTATGGAATAATCTTGTTTGGAAAAGGCAGCATGGTGGGAATTGGTCAAGTATACAACCATTTCTTCAAAACGATTGACATCAAGATTAGTAGGTATGGTCATGTTTTGCAAGGCTTTGTCTAAGATGGCCCTATGCTCAGGAGATATTTTTAACAATTCAAGGATATAGATTTGTGTTGGAGTTTTCCCTAATTGGTCAAGAAGGTTATATTGGGCTTTCAGTGTTTGTTGCTATTTTGGAGGAGGACCTTGGATGGTTATTTTGGTATAGTGGGTATTGACAACACATTTAGGATTTTTCTTAATGGTGATGGTATTAACATAATCATTAGCATCTTTAATGCAATTTATGATAGTTCAATGTCCATAGTCATATTTGGAATTGGTGTAATTGGATGAATTATTATTGGTCTTATTGCCTATATTGGGGGCTTTTCCTTTCCCATGGTCATGCCCCAGATCAAAAAATACTTTATGGTCATTGTTTGAAGTTTGTTGTTGCATTTTTACATTAACCTCAATGGTACCATTTTCAATGAGCTCTTGTATAATTTTCTTCAACTGTCCACACTGTACAAGGTTATGTCCTCTAGTTCGATGATAGACACAAAAAGCATTGTCATCCCACCAAGAGGGTTTGAACTATCTAGGATTATACTATTTAGGCTCAAGAAGTTGTATGACATTGTGTTGTAAGTTTTGTTTAAAGACTGACTCAATTGACTCACCAAGTGAGGTGTATTGTCATTTTGGAAACTTCCTTTATGTTCTTGGTTGTTGTGTGTTTTGGACAATGTTAGCGGTTTGGTCGGTAACTCTTGATTTGTTGTTTGATATATTAGGACCTATAAGTGAAATAACAGGACCTACATGTATGGTCTTAGCATCAACAACTCCATCATTGGTGAAATTATTATTTTCAGACCAATATTTGTTCTTGTCATTTGAGATGCTTTGGCTGGTTGTGTTCTTATTTTCCATTTTGAGTTCACCTTTGTCAATGGGAGTCTTTTCAATGATAATTCCTTTTTCCACTAGTTCAACAAATGATGTGCAACATTGTACTCTTAGTTCGCTTCTCAATTTGGAGTTGAGGTTTTCTAGGAAAATAGTGACCTTTTGTTTTTTGGGTATCTCAACTAGACATCGACTAGCTAAGCTTCACCATCGTTGAAAGAAGGTAATAAATTTTTTTGCTTCCTCTTTTGTAGTGTGACATAAAATGGCTAGTGAGATTTCATTTTCGATGTTAAAGGCAAAGTGTTCAATGAATTCTTAAACTAGTTTTCCCCATGTTCTTCTGCTTGTTGGAATTTTAGAAAACCATTCAAGTGCTATGCCAATAAGGCTTTGTGGAAAAAGTCTCATAAGATGTGGGCTCAAGTGCAATGTACATGCAATGTGTGGTAAATTCCATTGTGTGCTCAATAGGGTTATGCCTCCCATTATACTTTGGAAAATTTGGTATAACATATCCATGTGGGAAGGGTGGCATGTATAAATTTATGTCAAAGGGAAATGGACATAAGTCTTGCACTATGTATGCCTTTTTGGTTGTCATTTGCATGTTGTCCATTTGTTATTGAAGGGTTATCACTTGTGTTTTCAAGACATCCACTTGTGTATTGAGTTGGGTCTATGTGGCCATGTTGCAATCCAACACTATGTGATTGGTTTTGGTTTAATATGTGGGTGTAGGATAGATTTTGGTTTTCTAAATGGGATGCATATGTCGTATTTTTGGTTGGAATGTTTTGGGTTGGAATATTTTGAGTTGGAATGTTTTGAGTTACAATGTTTTGGGTGGGCATGCTTTGAGTTGGAATGTGTGTTATGGAATGCATTGTATGAGATTATAAAGATGTGACCATGTGGGTTGCCTTATGTGTTTGGTATAGCTGTTGTAGTGTTAAGGACAATTTTAGGCCTATTTATGGTGTCGTGTATTCCAAATGGGTTTGACGATCAAGCTCCTATGTTAAATGTTGTGCCTTGTGTCATTATTTGAGTGCCACATAAAGAGGTTTGGATTTTAGTTGCATCTTGTGTGGTTCCTCCTATTGGCATGGATGTGTTCACTTGTAGAATTGAAATGTTCACCTGTGGAATGGAGGTGTTGTTCCCTTGAGTTTGACTATCAGGTGTGGATGTTGATTGTATGGTACTTATGTCAAATCCAGGGGGTAATGTGGCACCTTATGTTAAGATTTTTTCTAGGTAACTTTGGGGGTCATGTGCCAAGTATTCGTCTATAAAGGAGGAATTCAAGATCTTGTGAGGCAGCCTCTATGTCCTCCACCATAACATGCCCATTTTGGTCTCTAGACAAATTTTTCAAATAGTGATTTGTATGATTTGAGTGACCCTTGTGAGGAGCTTGCAAATGGGTTGATAAAGTCCTTATCTTCTGGGAAATCCATCTCATCTTCTTGTTTCCTTTGCAACCTAGTTTTGACCATGTAAGACTTGCAAGGGGCAGTGTTTGTGATATGGTATGACTATGCAAAGACTATTTTTAAGGATGACCAAGGTATAGCTAAACCCAAGGTTATGCAACTATGTTTTTGGATTTTTTTTGAGTTATAATATGACTAAGGATGATAACCAACTATGGATTCAAGGTGTCAAGATGTCAAGATCTCAAATGTAAGTCTCACAATGAGGTCCAAAGTGTGGTAATGCTAATGAAAATGTAATGGAAATGTAATGGAAATGACCTATAAATGAGACTAAAGGTATGACTATAAACTACCTTATGAGGAAAGCAAAGGTAAGATTACTCAACTAAACCAAGAGGACCAAAGATTCCAATAGGTTTCCAAGAATTCAATGGTAATTGTGACTAAGTGACAAGTTTTGAAAAAGGTGACCTTCAAACTAGCCTTGGGAGTTGAGGGAAAACCTAGGTGACAAAAGACTAAAATGATGGAGGATGATGAAATCAGGGAAAATTTAATTTGGTCTCTATGGACTGATCTTAAGTTTGCTAAGGTTCCTACCAAGGTCTATGCAAGCTAAAAGGTAAGATAATTCTTTGTTTATGATGGATGAAAGGTATGAAATGGTAACTAAATGACTGAATGTTGGATGATAAGTTTGCAAGTCTATAGGTAAATACTTTGGTTATGCTCAGGTCTGATCGAGGTAAGTCTCCTCAATGAGAGAAACAAGCAAGAACTTCATCAGTATGACCTGTACTATCAAAGGAGCTTTGGGGATCTTCCTTTGAGGTAGGATCTTAGCTCGATGGTCTTTTGGTCGATGAGACTTCACCAAGTCAGACCGATAGAGTGATGGAAGACTGTGTAGTGTGTGATTGTCAAATGAGCAGTTTGGCATCGGTGAGACAGGGACTAGTGTCTCACCAATACATGATAAAGTTGAATAATTTTGATCGAACGAATGTCCTACATGGTTTTCTTTGAACCAATGAGAGAAGCAGAATGTAAACCATTCACAGTTGGACTATTGTGACCGTTCACTTGTGGGAAGATCAATAGACCATTTGTGAACTATGATCAAAATGGAACTCTTTGTAATGTTCGAAGGTTGAACAGTTCAAATGGTGGTAGAGTTGTTTGATTGGAAAAAGGATTGATCAGTGTGTGAATTTCATTGTATGATTTTGGAGAGCATTGTAATATTGATGTTCTATTGTACAAGGTTGATCAGGGAAATGTTGTTGCTATAAAATTGACATCTGAAAGGAGAGTTTGTAACTTGTATGTAATCCAATTATTGTAATACAAGTGATTTTTTCTTTGGTGTGGTGGGTTTTTCTCCCGTAAGGGTTTTACCACGTAAATTTGGTGTCCAATTATGTATGTGTTTATTTCTTTATTCTATTACTCCTTTCATGTGCATCATAATGAACTAAAATTGCAAAATTTAAAGACATATATGCATTCTTCTCTGAGTTTTGACATTAGGAGAGTTTGTTCTACACCTTAAGCTTTCCTAATAAATTGTGTAACATAAATTATGAATGCGGCTCATGGTAGTGAGAAAATGTGGCCCAGGAACTATGATTGTGGTTCACCAAAATAGATTTGGCTTAGATTTATGTTGATTGTGGCAAACCAGAATGACAATTGCAGTGAATGAAAGTCAAATGCGGCACAAAAACCTAGAATCTGCAAAATAATAAAAGTTTGCCAAAAAGAAATGACCTAATGATACCTACGATATGAAACTAGGGTTAGAATGATAAACTAGAAAGCTAAATGACCTAGATCTAACAAAAAAAAACAAAAATCAAATAGAGTCTAAGTGTGCCCCTTATTCAAAGCAATTGTGTTGTTCAACCTGGTGATTGTGTTGTTTCGGCTTTTGTGATTGCAGTGATTCGTACCTATAACTTGCAATTTCGAATTTTTTGTATGATCTATGCAATTTTCATTTTTTGTGTTAGGTTCACCAATGTAATTAGGGCTAAAATATTAAGGTTAGGAAAATAATTATGTAAGTAAGACCCTAATCAACAATGAAGCATAAATGAGCATAAAGACATAAACATAAAGAAATATTACCAAATCTTCATGCCACCATTGATTCACCTTCATTGTAATTCTCCATTTTGCTTGAATAATGTGGTTTCCCTCATATTTTTAACTATGCAAATAGGCCTATGACAATGACAAATCAAAATATTGAAGATTCACAATATGATTATGAATGCAAATGGTCAAATAGCTTGATAGCAAGATAGCATAAGTTATCCAAGATTGCATAAAGTGTAGATGTAGAAATTAAAATGAGAGGTCTTTTATAGGGAAGTCAATTTTGAATGAAGGGGTAAGATTGAATGTCAATAAACAATGGCCAAGGTTAAAAGATGAGGTATGGAATAGGGTTAGGGAAAAATTAGGGCAAATAATAAGGATGAATGATCAATATTAAATTACAACTAATTTAATCAAGGGTGGAGGCTAATTGAGACATGGATAGATAAAGACTTGATGTGGAAGATAAGATTGGCACAGATAAAGAGGTGAGAGGGGAAATTAAATAATAAAACTATTTAATCTAGGTGACCAATGAATAATCAAATAATATAAATATTATTTAATTCTAGAAGAGTGTGACAAAGGGAATCTTTTGAATTAAATAATGATTTAATTCAAAATTCAAGAGAGTGAACCAAATTAAATAAATAAAATTTATTTAATTAATCAAGAAGAAATAAAGATAGAAATGATTTAATTAAATAATTAAAATTATTTAATTATGCAAAATGAAAGAATGAAAGGGGCAATGACGGAGAAAATAAGAGTCGCATGCCTAGGACAATTTTTAGTGTCTACACTTTTGTATGAAGGTAAGAGACCAGTTGATCAAGAAAAGAAGCAACATATGAAGAATTAAAAGCCGACATGATTCCACCAACTGGAATAGGCAAATTTAATTTGGAGATCCCAATTAAAAAGGAGAAAGAACACAAACAACCCTAGAATGTCTAAAGTTATGAGAAAATAAAAGGAAAAAAATAACTTGGAAAGATTATTGATATTTATCAGATTAAATCTGACAAAGGCTCGGTGAAGAGCATAGTTTGGTTGAAGTACGAATAGAATTTACCAACTTGTCAATGGAAGTAAACATATGTTTAGAGGCAAGTTGGGTATTAAAGGAGACTATGTGTCAAATCAAAAGAATATTTTGGAAACAACACACTAAGGTGAGGACACATATGTCATGAGGGATCCTTAGGAAACCTCATCAATGAAAGAGGATTTTGGGTCATATGGTAGTATTTTATTATGGTTAAAAAATATTATTATTTATGGAAAGGAGAATTGGAATGAAATGCTAGATTATTGTGGTATATTCATTACATTTTATTATGGTAGATCCAACTATTGAATCAAAGAGAATAGAAGGCAATGATGAATCCAATTTTGAAAATGAAAAATTATATTCAAGGAATATCAAGGAGGTTAAGAAAGGAAAGTAACAGACAACCAACTATCAAAAACCAACAAGAAGGAATGTTAAACCAATTCAATCAATTGGGGAGAGAAAATATTTGCTAAGAGTTCAACTATTAAGATAATCTAATATCATGGAAACACTAAGGGGGAAGGAAAGTAGATATACTTACAAAGTACCCCATACAATGAATTAAATTGATATATTTCCAATTTGAAATAAGTTTTGACTTCTTTTTCTTGTCCTCAATAACCAAAATAAAGTAGGATAAGCTATTGGAACTACTAGTGAAATGTAGTGGAAAGATCAAGGCTTATGACCAATGAGAAAGAAATATTTACAACACAAATCTATACATAATTAAGTTAGAAGATCAGCTGTTAGAATCTTTGATGCCTTAGAAAATGGATAAGATAGTATGACTAATCATGAAAGGAAAAATTATTGCCTATGGAATCGAAAGAATTTTCTAACCTTGAGTTAACAAGGAATGTACTTGCTTGATAGTTAAGTATGCAATTATTTCTAATATCTTGTGGAAGATAATATCAAGTCACCAT